>DF358444.1:10540-27601 GCA_000787875.1 Solanum virginianum
TTTCATGACCCCCATCTACTTTGGGACTGTTTTAAAGTTAATCTTATATGTAAGTTTGTTATGTATAGTTTGGTTGAAGTTAAAACAGATTTGGGATTATTGACTTTGAAATGTAGCGCGATGACGTAATGTTATGCCGCCTAGTTATATGTTATGTATAATTGTTATATGTTGTATGTTGTGGAATGTTATAAGACTGTTATGGCACTAAAACAGGCTGCACATAATATGCATATGAGAATATGTATTCGAAAATACGATTAGAGGCGAAAAGATTGAAAGAATACACGCTGGTTGATAATTACATGCTTGCTGCCCGTGTGTTCTTTTTATGAGATTGGGCTGCCAAGATATGTTTATTTGCTGCTAATACTAGTTTTATCATCTACTATATTGTAGATAAATATTTTGAGGAAAGAAAGGTTATTTCAAGGTAATAGCGAGATACAACGAGGTATGTAAGACTACTTGATTTTGGATTATTTGGCATGAAAAATAGATCCCTCCTTGGCACATAAAGGCACTTACCAACTCCGACATAACTAATAACCATGTCTCCACTCTTTCATGTGTTCATATGCTCCCATATATAGTCATCTTCATATCTGCATACATACTTAGGTACCAAGATACATGAATTCTTGTTGCTAAATAAAGTTCATGAGTTATTTCATCTCTTACACATTTCAATATTTGTGTAATCTACTCTTTTCATTGTGGTATTGTTTTGTATAGTTCTTTACATGTCACATGCTATATCTATGGTCCTACAACTCCAATAATATGACCACCAAAAGAATCATCTCAAAAGTAATTGAAAGATAAAGTAAAGTAAGTTGCTTATTAATGGGTGATAGCCCTAGAGCTGGAAGAATCACCTAGCAGGGGCCGATCCCATTATGGGAGGTATCCCAGGGGTGAAGGAAAGCCTAGCATGGGTTGATCCCGATATTGATTTACCACTAATGAACTGGTCATTTGTATTACATATTGTGCACAGGTTATACAGTACATAAAGGTAAAGTAATAAAAAAGATATAAAGTACATGATTTCACAGTATGACTATAGATGGTCTCTTATCCTTATACCAGTGCATGGTTTCATTTGAGTTTTTACTTCATATATAGTATTTTTTGCCTTACATATTCAGTATATTATCTAGTACTGATGTTCCTTACAGGGGACCTGCATTTCATGGTGCAGGTACAGGTGCTTGTAGCTCCCCAAATAACAGTAGCTCCCCAAATAACAATAGCTCCCCAAAACATGGTATATCTCTAGTCACTAACCAGTGGCACGAGTACATAATAGATGGCAACAGTATATAGGATCATATAAACCATAGAGCAACATAGAATCAGTTTAATTAGGAAATTCTACCAAAAGTACTCAATAAAGATATAAATGATGGTAGCCACATCAAACATATACATACCAACAAGATATACATACTAGATTCAACGCACAGGGTAACATATAATCACGATCAACCCTAATAGTTAGTATATTCCGGTAGCCTCAAAGCAAAAGTCAAGCTTAGTGTACATATCTGTCACCTATTCCCAGCTCTAAACACCCCTTTCAGACCCTTTCGTAGTCATATAATGTAAGATCTCAAGTAATATAACAACGATAAACAACACAACTCTCAACACAACTACCGTCCCATAACATTATATATAAACAACACAGCGATCACATCCAGCCATATACAACATATACTCCATAACTCACTCTATAAATAGTATATTTCTACATATTCCAACTCAAATATGCAAACATTTTAGCTCAGTGTAGAGCTTAGAGAAAGCCTAGCCTACCTGGGATCCGATTTCTCTTGGTTCGAGTCATCCAACCAAGGTTTTCCCCTCTAGATTGCTTCTCAATGTTTTTCAACTATTCAAACATAAGTGACAAGATCATTATGACTGTTTTGGCTGTAAAATCTCAAGACACGGGTGAAATTACATTAATTAAGACTAAAATGAGAAAAATGGGGGACCACACTAAAAATAACAAACCAATCCTCATAAAATAATCTTCGCATCTGCCCAAGTCTATTGCCAAAAATTCAGCCCAAAATGGAACCCAAAAGACCAAGAAAAGACCCAAAAATGAAGTTGAAAACTTTACCGAAAAAATATTCTTTTCAAAACTTTTTTGGCCAAAATTCTCAAAAATCGAACAAAATCAGTGAACACCTAACATACAACAGCATACCTCTCAGAACATAGAACAATTTAGATGTAAATTTCACTTAATATTTTTAAGAAATTACTGAGATATTGCAATGTAAAGTTTTCACTCATTTCTGATATATCAATGTAGAAAAAGCAGCAATACACCTCAATATATGTATCAAATCCCAAATTTGACTCAACACGATGTTCCTTGCAAAAAATTGAGTTTGGTGCCTTTTGAATCACTCAAATCGAATGAAAAATGAGCTCGAAATCATGGTGCAAAGCTGGAGGAAATATTTATATACTTTTCTTGGAAAAATAAGTACGTAATATATATATATATATATATAAGGAGGTAGCTGCCAAATCACTGCCATGCGGTGGCAACCAAATGTCCATGTGGCAGCAGTAGGGTGTGCCACATCACCCCTCTCCCATTAATCCTTTAATTGCTTTTCCCCCATTTTGGGCTCGTGTAGACATCGATTTCAGCACACAAACTATGTAACTCTACGAATTTTGACTTTCTGGACCCAATAGTGTGGTCAAAATTTCTAATGAAGCTTCCTACATTACAATGATGATCCCATTTCTTTATATGCAACTTTTAATGGAGAGTCCCTTGAGGGTCAAATCACATTCGGACGTCCTTAGTATCAAACAAAGGGTTGTCCTAGACCTAAATCAATGTTCCAGAGCTAACTGCGCTATCAAAATTCTCATTTGGGGTACACTTCTTGAGAGCATTGACAAGGTCAACTGTTTATCGGTCTGTAAGCTTTCAAAAGTAAGCTTTTGTTCCCTTTCATTAGTCTGTACTTCAACATTTCATCCCTTCATCTTCCTCTCTTTGTTTCCTTATAGTTGTGTTCTCCAGTACTATGGGCTGCTCAATCTCTTTTGCGGTTGGATTCTGTACTCGCTCAAGGACCTTCACCAGGTAAGCCATCTATTCACCTCCTTAACACACTCTTTTTTACATATGGTGATGCTGCTGTTTGCCGCATAGGTAGTGTTGTGATGGAGTACAAGGGAAGCTTCATACCACTATATATTATGTGAATGTTCCCATCCAGGTGCACCATCTCATTTTGCTAAGTCCTTTTTTGTTGGCTGACTGTGAATAGGGTTAGGTAGCTTGTCATATTGTTTTGCCATAAAAAAAGACCATGTAAATATATTACCTTGACAAACTTTGGCTATCATGTTCCCTACCCCTTATCCCTTTTTAGAGATACTTTGATATATCGGCTCTATCATTTATCATAGTTGATGATCCTCCTAGCTTCAATGTCCAGACTTCCAAAGTTTGTGAATGTGGCATTTCCTTTATCAATTGCTCTGTTTGCCAGAAAATTAGCTAATTCATTCCTCTCCCTTAGTATATGCTAAACATTATCAATTCCCATGTGCATACACTCTTTGATTTCCTATACAATGTTAGCAATCATCCATGGTATATTCTATGTACCAGTCAATATGTTCCACTATACTAAAGAGTCTGTTTGAATAATGACCTGAGTATGATTGTGTTTCCTACAGTACCTGCATGCTTGTAGTATAACTTTAGCTTCTGCCACAGTGTTTGTAGTTTCTTCAATTGTGCCATACTCTACAAACATAATGTCTCCATTTTGATCCCTCAGATAGAATGCATATGAACTAACCCCTAGATTGCCCTTTCAAGCCCCATCTGTATTATATTTGATCCACTGTTCTGTTGGTACCTCCCATTTAATCATCAAAACCCTCAATTGGGTTTATACTCCTCCAATTTCTATAGTATTTCTGGCCAAAGCTTGCTGGAACTATGGTCTTCTTACCTGAATCAGTCTTGATACATTCCTTGTAATGTTGTGTATCACTTTTGTTAGGGAAGTGGTTTTCTTTTCATGCTTCCTCCTTTTCCTTCTCATCCATAGTTTCCATATAATAAATGCAGGAATAACTTTAAAATATGGCTTCATGTCTTTTCTGCCAGTCGCACTTACCCAAAGCATAATCACTTCTCTTAGAGGTAGTCCATTCATTTGTAAACCTGCAAAAGAACAAAAGTAGGACCAAGTCCTGTTAGCAATAGGGGATTTCAGAAACACATGTGCTAGTGTTTCTTGGGTAGCTTCTTCACAACACCAGTATTTAGATGGTCATTTAATGCCCCATCTTCTTAAGGTATCATCACTGGTACTTTCTGTTTCCACAGCCTCCACATTAGGAATGCCATTTTGAATGGCACTCATTTTGTCCAAATATTTTTGAAATTTTTTTTATCCTCCCTATGCCTGATGTAGTGCCAGGCAGATCTGACTGTGAAGCAGCCATTAGCTTTGAGCATCCAACAGGGCTTATCTTCTCCCTTTTGCTCCCTAGGAGGTATGATATTATTGATAATATGGTCTCCAATAAGTTTGATAGGTTTGTTGTAATACATATTGTGCTATTTACTAGTATGCTATGATTGCAAAGGAATAAACATACAAACAAAACCTTAAATCTATTTCATACTTAAGGTATCTAAATTTTGGAGTGTGTCTTGCTTCATAGAGATGGAGAAAGTTTGGATGCTAGGACAGAAACACGTTCCAATTTACACTATGAAGTAGGAGAGACAATTTCAACACATATAAGATGAAAGGAGTCTATTTAACCTATATATATTTTAATGGATTACTCATATTTTCTAAAGGTAAAATGCTCATAAATACCCCTAACATATAGAAAAGGCTCATAAATACTCCTCTTCCACCTTTGGGTCTAAAAATACCTGTAAGGTTTATTTTTGGTTCAACCATGCCCCTCAACTTAACATAAATAGTCAGGTCAACTTTAATCTTCAAAAAGTCACGTGACATTTTCTAATTGGTCATACATATTCATAATAATTCAAACCATCCAAGCATTTAAAAATTGCTTATTTTATTTTTTATTATGTTTTTGATTTATTATACTTTTGTTGTAAATCATCTCGATGGTAAATTTGAAGTATGTAATTTTATTTTTTAAAATTATGTTTACCTCTCGATTTTTATTTTACTTTTATCCTAGAGTTTCTTGTAAAATACTACCCTATAAAAATTTAAATACTTAGTTAATGTTAGTGGTTATCCAGATGGACTAAAGGTCTTTTATGTAAGTGGAATACATGGATTTTAATATAATAACATGACCGAGTGGGTTTAAATTATTGTGAAACATATGACCAATTAGAAAATGTGACATGATTTTTTAAAGAATTAAAGTTGACATGGCCATTTGTGTTAACTTGAGGGGTATCTTTGAACCTAAAGATAAACTTTTGGGGCAATTTTAGACCTAAAGGTGGGGGGGAGGGGATATTTATGAGCCTTTTTCCATAGGTTGGAGGGTATTTATGAGCCTTTTTCCTTTTCTAAATGGGTAAATATGGATTAATCTACTTTAAAAACTCATACAAATATTGTCAAAATGGGTAAAATATGAGTATCCATATTGACTCATAGAGCCCCACTCATAATAAAAGGAAAATTTATAAGAATAGGCACTTTAAGACTAGTAATTACAAGAAATTGTTTATTTACCAAAATAACAAATAATTTACCAAAGTATACCATCAATATGCGGACTACATTGTACTTTTTATAAAAAAATATTTTCTTAAATAATGTTAAATCCAATTGGTCCTTTCCCAATACCATTAATTTGATTTGATTTTGCATTTACTTTTACAGACCCACAGCCTTTGAAGGCACGTCTCCCAATATTTCCCTTCACCTTTTACTTTGTTTGAAGCAAAACTTCTTCATTGTTGTTTCTACATGGTGCAAAAGCACCAATTTTTCTTCCAACATTCAAAGAAGTCCCTCTATATTCTAGGTAAAACCAACGAAACCCTTATTTTTTAAAATTTTTTTCCTGTATTCAAACAAAATATTATTTGTTTGAATGATTGTATATACGATTATTAAGTGTTTATCTGCCTATAATAAGTTTCATTTTTTTAAAAAAATAATTATTTCTATGTAGTGTTTCTTTCACAGGGGCAAAGAATAGCTATGAGGGCACACCTATTAGGAAAGGCCAAGGTTCCAAAGTAATGTTATTTCCGTTGACAGCACTCCACGTTGTTGCTGTAGACCTAGCTTTGAGTTGGATGCTTACACGCCATCACCACAAAAAAATGACGACAGGAATGGTGTTTTGTTCGCTGATGGAACAAGCCCCAAGAATCTTTTGGGAAAAAAATGGTAAACATTTGAATTCATCAACGTGGATAAATTTGCTCTCATCAATGTACAAGAAGGAGACCATTCCTTTCTTAATGGATTTTCCATACATGGAACCAATGGAAGCAGTATTGCGACTTGAGTATGAATTTCCTAGGGATGAAGTCATAGACCTGCTATTTGTGGTGGTTAAATTGGTCACTGTTTTTTGAGTTTTGAATGTGTTTGGACAGCTAAGTTATGAAGTTTTTTTGTAATTGTTTTTATGAATGTTTTCATGCTCATGTTAATTTCGATTCGATTAGTTTAATTTTTTTAGTTAAGTTGCATTTAAAAAAAATTAATTTATGTCAATGCATATACAAACTATTAAAATACCAATACTATATCAATTTTCAAACTAAATTTTTAGTCATACACCACACAACGTCTATCTTATATTCTAAAAACAAATATTACAATACCCAAAATTATACCAACTATTATACAAAAATTATCTAAATGTATACTGTAACTTGTTGTAACACCCCTCATGTGCTTCGAAAATGCCTTATAGCGTAATTCTCAAATATCTCGAAATTCGTGCATGATTTCAAAATTTTAACTTTATATTCTTGTTCGGGGGGCAAACTTGTGTAGGAAAAGGGTGGCCCTTGATTTTAGTTGATCCATAGTGAAAAATAATTTCCGCTACGGGGATCAGAAATAGTGTGCCTGCACGATGGAGCTACGACGCGCCTGGGGCGCGACTTATTGTAGTTTGCTACTCCGAGTTTGGTCCACGTCGTGCCTAGGGCATGGACCAGTATAAATATTTCCTATTTTTTTCCAGCTTCGTTCAAGGGCATTTGGGTAGTAAACCGATGCCCATTTAAATGGGAAACCCTCCTTCCTTAGCCATTTTTCAACTCTAAAAATCTCAAAAACCCTCCCAAATCCTCTCCAAAGCATCATCTAATACCCATTAAAATTCAAAAATCTCAAGAACCAACTTTGGAATTTGAGGGCCCAATCCAAGCTTCAAGTCTTCCTCAAGTTTTCTTCAAGAAAGTCTCAAGTTTAGGTATGTGGGTCTTCATCCATGAGTCCTTTCACTCATGGATCCCAGCTCTCTCTTATTATGAAATTTCATGATTTCAAAGTTAGATTATTATGGGTATTTTCTATTACTACTCCCATGCATGAAATATGTTGGAAATTTATTGAATATTGGATTATTGTTGCATGCGTTTCCATCAAGAAATGAGATTATATTATGTTGATGATGCTAAAGCTTGTATTCTATGATATCTTGAAGGTCTTGGAAAGAATATGGATTTTTGATTGGTTTCATGACACCTATTATGAGGGTTTCACCACAATATTGGTGGGTTGCTTCGAATGATATCCAAATGACTATATTTTACTCTACTCATAATTCCTACTCTTGAAATGCACTATTTTAAGCATATATACATATACCCATCACGTTTGACTAAATTTCATGACAACGATTCTTATGTTGATGAAAGACTATTACATGATTTACAAGACAAGTATTTTTATGGTGATTATGAGGTCCCAAACATGCATTAAACTTATGAAAAGTTTCTATGATCTACAAGTAAATTATTGAGCTCTTATGCTATGTTTTATTCTCATGTGAATTGTGATGCCTAATAGAAGGGGTTATGAACTAAGTTGTATTCCTCACCCTCTAGTACAAGGAAAATGTCTACATGAAGGGGTTATGAACTAAGTTGTATTCCTCACCTTCATGTACTACCCAATACCTACTAGAAGAGGTTATGACCTAAGCTGTATTCCTCACCCTCTAGTATAAGATATTTGGATGAGTTACTCATACTACTTATTGTTTTAAACAAGTTATGCAAGTATGATCATTTTCACGCATGTAACCTAAGCATTGATTATGCATGTAATATCGAACTCATGTCTAACGATTATGATTATGTATCTTGATTATAATGGATTATGACCCACCCTTGTTTTAACCTAAGCATTGATTATACATATCATATTGAGCTCATTCTAACGATTATGATCATGCATCTTGATTATTGTGACTTATGATCCTTGTTGCATTGCACCCCGCATACTTAGTACATTTCAAGTACTAACGCATACTTTATGCCTACATGATCTTGCTATGTATGGACCAGAACTCCTATTGATCCTCCTCCATGTAGCTAGTCGATTCATTTGAAGATACGTTTGGTGAGTCCTAACTTCGAGGAAAATATCTATCTTTCATTCATGCTTCGTTAAGACTTGACAAATATTTTTGGACACTTATCTTTGAAGGTGAGCCCAAGAGATGTCTTGGCCTCTGCTCCATTCGTAGTAGAGGTGTTGTTGGATATTGAGTTGGTTTTGTATTAATGAGCTTGACTCCTATTATGACTACATTTTTATGAAGACTTCCCTTAGTCCCGCTCCCCGCTTTCAATTAATTATCTCATGTTGATGTTTTTATGTTTTCACAACCAAGGAAGTGTAAATGATATGCTAAGAGGCTTGTTTAGGGTCCCTCCGAGTTCTCCATTCGCGTGTCACATCTAGACCCTAGGCTTGGGTCGTGACACTTGTTTTCTGATTACACACTTGCAAACCATTTGAACACCAATACTATACTAATTTTACACCAAATTGAAGCCATATGTTGATGATACTAGTATAAACGCCAACTAAAAGTCACCATAGTTCAGTTAATGCTTATGAATTGACATTAATTAACACAAAAAATTTATACCATAAATTTTTACTATTCTGGGTGTAGCAAAACATGCATGGTTTATACCATTTTTACACCATCATATTTATCACATTTAAAATATTTTTTATAAATACGCAATACGTATTTCAAAAAAAAAAACAAAAATAATATAGCTCATTGACACAATTAAATTTGTCTGTTACGATAGTACCACCAAAATACTATTCAAGATAATAACTAATTTCCTATTATAGAAACCATTGTCGTAGCAAAAAAATACCATTAATAAGAATGAACATTTTATACAGCATCTAAATAATCATCAAGGCAATCAAGTAAAATAATTGATTTGATTGCTATTGAAAAAGGAAAAACAAGGTTGAATTAAAAAAAAATTTGAAGGAACTAAAATTTAGCTTAGATTCATCACAATTAAGGTGTGACTAAAAATCTTTTTTATAGTAACTTTGGTAATTACATGACTAATTAAGAGAAAATTTAATAAATAACAATATAAAAGTTGGTTATTACAAATAATGATAGGAGAATCTAATTTTCAGGTCATAGCAATAGAAAGTTTTCACAAACTAACAAGGGGGGAGGGTAGAAACGTGTAATTGTATAAACCCGAAATTAAAATCAAAATATACATCAAATGATTGTATTAATTGTAACAGATTTTTCTATTTTTGATTGTGGTGTAATCACTGATTACACATCTTTATATTTTTGGTTATAACATATACATTTATTACATCATTTTTGTTCATTTCAAAATTGTAAAATCTTTCATATTTAAACCTATTTTAAATCTTCCTTCTCTTTGAACGAATTTTGGGAAGTGGTATGATTTTAGATTTTGGATTTTTAGGGATCTGATTTTTTTTGAAATAACATGGAATCCAATTTTTGTTCTATTTTGATTTAACATGGTGGCAAATGAGATTCTTTAGGTTCATCTTTTTTTTGTTCTATGTTTTATCACAATTTTTGTCCAATTTTTTTGTGATGAAAAACGTTTTTTTAATGTTTTTAAAAATAATATTTTGCAGCGTTATATATGTGTATATTTAATTTTTTTTTTTGTATTTTATAATTTTTTGTATTTTGAACTGGGTATCAAGATTTATGCTCCACTAATTCAGTACGTTTGATTGGTATTACCCCTAACAAAGGGGTTCATCATATAGACGAAGATGATGTCTCTATAATAAGTGATTCTAGCAGTTTGGAAGTAAGTGTGAACAAAGTTTACAAGGACAAAAAATGCTGATGGATATGAGTAAACACCACACATTTGTTGACAAATTTTGATTTATAGTGGTCAGATCTAGCCCAAAATGGTAAGTTTCATTTTTTTTGGGTGTACGTATTGTATAATTGTGTGTAAATCTTGGAGTGCTTTTTTGTAAAGTATGTATAATTCAGGGTGTGCCTAGCATTTAGCGATATACCAATTACATAAAACTGAAGCACAAAAAGAACCCCCAAAAAATATTTAGGTGTGCTTTTTTAAGAATGGCAATGATTGGTATATTTTGTGTACATATCTAGTATACTTGTGGATAAAACTTTGGAATATTTTTCTATAAAATAAGTATAATTCATGTTATGTCAAGTGTTCATAAATATATCAAGTATATATCAATTAAACACCCACAAAATACAAAAAAATAAACTTGTGTGTTTTTTTTGGTGTATATGTCTGGTATAAATGTTGCAGTATTTTTCTGTAAAATTTGTATAATTCAGGTTGCGTCTAATATTTACTAATATGCCTATTATATATAACTTTAAAAAAATACAAAAAAAAATACATTTCAATATTTTTTTAGGAATGGTAACTTTCATTAAATTTTGTGTATATATCTGGTATAATTTTGGATAAAAATTGAAATACTTTTCTGTAAAATATCTATAATTCATGATATTGTCAATTATTTACAACTATACCAATTATATATTACCAAAATATGCAAAAGAAAATACTCAAAATCAAATTCAGTTGTGTTTCTTTTTTGTGTATATGTCTGGTCTAATTGTGGATAAGTCTTATAGTACTTTTCTCTAGATTATTTTTATGATTTTTTTAATAAGACTATATTTTTTAATGTTGCTATTATGTACAGGAGTTTACATAGCGAAGATTGTACTTCTCGTTATTACAACAAAAGAAACTTTGAAGTTGCTTATGTAATTTTTGTTGAACCTCTTCCATGTGAAAGTACTTGGGATATTCCATCCGAACTTCTGAAACCAAAATTATTGCCGCCTGATTTTAAAATACAACTTGGAAGGCCATCTCTCGAATGGTGGAAATCATTCCCTAAAAATAAGTCTAAGTGAGCAAAAGTGACATGCGACGCATGTAGTCAGGTGAGACATAACAAAAGGACATGTTCTAGACATCTCCAGAAAATTTAGTGCTCTCGTAAAGATTTGTTGCTTGTGGTATTGTCATACTGTTTTGAGTTTTTTTTTGTGGTATTGTCAGACTGTTTTGACTTATTTTCGTTTTATTTTTGAATGATTATTGGATGATTTTTTCCCAAGAGCTTAATGGGTTTACAATATGTGTTTTGTTATAAGATGATCCTTGGTTAAGCAATATATATTATTTCGATTTGTAGCGCCATTCAAAATCTATATATACTTGGGTGTGTAAGTGATAAATAATTGGTATAATGGTAACGACTTGATATACACTGAATGAAAACCCAAAATGTTCTTAACTAATAAAATACTCATGAAAATGATATCATTGAAATCCCCTGAATAAAATCAATAGTATACTAAAAAATTCATTATTTGCATTTAATAGTGGATATATATTTTGGCATTTAAGTGATACATATTTGATTTATTGGTAAGAACTTGACATACTCTTAAATAAAATAAACAATAATCTTAAAAATATAGCACACGCGAAAATCATTGAAATCCCTAAGTAAAATCAACAATATACTAAAAATTCAGTATATTTGCATTTTATTGTAATATATATATATATATATATAAGGTTTATCGGTATGAAATTATCATGTCCTGAAAGAAACCAAAAAAATTCTTAAAACATAAACATACGTTAAAAATGATATCATTGAATAACTCTGAATAAAATATCACGACCCAAGTCTAGGGCCTAGACATGACCAGCGAATGGGGAACCCGAAGGAACCCCAAACAAGCCTTATAGCATATCATTACACATCCTTGATCGTGGAAGCAATTAAAATGACATAAGAGATAAGCATAAGCAAGGGGAAATCGAGGCTAAGGGTAAACCTCTATATCGTAGACATCAAGAATAAGAGAGTCAAAGCTTATAGCATAGATACATAACATGTCCAACAATACCTCTATTATATAGATAAGAGCGGGGGCCAAAATAAAGCAACCGGGCTCACCCTCATAGTCAATACATAAGTCAAAGAGAAAGTCTTAATAAAATAACAAGAGATCATAAGTAATGTCCCTGAAATGGAGGACTCACCAACAAGTTTGAGTGAAACCATGCTAGCCACGTAGGTGGAGATGCTCAAGCGGGGTTCCGGTTCCTACAAGGTGATATCATGTAGGCATAGAGTATGCTTTAGTATATTGGAATGTACTAAGCATGTAGGATATAATGCAATAAGAGATAGGCAATAATCAAAATGCATAATCATAGCAAGAGATAATACATTAGCAACATGGCATGCATGAACAATGCTTAAGGTAAAACATGCTTGTAAATCGTGAACAAGGAATGTAACTCATTATGGAATACATACTCAAATCTTTCTTACCAATCTTCATGAAATGGACCAAATGAGCCCCACTCACCTTACGGTATAACCTTTTAGGTGAGTGTTACCAATACCCCTATCGTACGACATAGTCTTTTTGGTAGATAGTATAAGACGTCCCCCACTTTATGATAAAATATTTTGGGTAGGAGATATGATTCATTCTACCTTAGGGCATGACCTTTTCAATAGAATATCTACACCTTACAATATGATCTTTTCGGTGGGAACCATTCGTTTTTATACCTTACGACATGGCCTTTTTGGTAGGGTGTCAATACCTTACAATATGATCTTTTTAGTAGGAACTATTAGCTATTCTACCTTACGACATGACCTTTTCGATAGAGTGTCCATACCTTATGATATAATCTTTTTGATAGGAATCATTAGTCTTTCTGCCTTACGGCATGACCTTTTCGGTAGAGATATAGAACTAGCTCATCATAACATTTCATTTTAAACAATGAGGGAAGACCTTTTCCACTTTCTCAAGAGCACAACAAACATGGAAACCTAACAATCTACTTGCAACACCATAGGTACTCTTTCATGAAAGTAACTCATATAAAAATTCCTATCATCATCATATAGTCATCATATACATACATTACTTCCATAATCATTTCATCATCATATAATAAGCATATGGCCATTCAACTCATAAGATATGTATTGGAACTTTAATTCCTCAAAAACCCATAACCGGATATTTTATCAAACACTTAGAGGATGTGTAATGCTAGTGTAAAACCATGCAATTCAAGAGTGAAATCATGCTAGAAAACTCAATGTAAAATCATCAATAGATACTTGGTAACACCCTCAAGCAATAGACATCAAAATATTTAATCAAATCATATAATAGATCTTATATTCATAACCAAAACATAGTAAAACAGTCATAATTTCATAAACACCAACATAGTGTGCAGTGATTTTCATAATAAATAAGATCCATGAGTAAATAAACTTAAAATCATGCAATTTTTAAGAAAAGGAAGCTTGGACATCATGAGTGAAGGAAACCCATGAAAAAAACCCTCATGCCTTAGCTTTGGAGATGAACTTGATGAAGATTAGAGATGGAGACTTGAAGCTTGAAGGAGAACCTTAAGATTCGGATGAGAGTTTGACACTTGAATTTTGAAAGAAATATAAGACTAAGTGTTTGAGTGAGTATTAGGGAATGTCTTGTATGATATGAAGGTGATATAAGGCTAAGTATAGGCATTTTCATGTATGGAAACACTTAGGCCCAAGACTTAAAAGCCTTGGAGCAAGATAGAAAAACTAGACAAAATTTCACTAAAAAACAACACTGGTGCGTCACGCCAACAACGCGCTAACCATTCTAAAAATCGCATTTTATGATTTTTGGATTTGATACAGTTGCTTTAAAATGGGGGTTAGACCCTTTTCCCCCTAAATTTGACTCCCTAAACAAGAATATAAAGTCAAAATTTTAATATCATGCACGAATTTTGAGATATATGGAAATTAAAATTCTGGACATTTTCGAGGCACATTTTCGGGCACTTTCTGGGGGTCGTTATAATATTTCTCCCTTGGAAACATTCATCCCCGAATATCAAGGAAACGTATATGAGAAGAGTAATCATGAACAACTCTGCCCCAACAAGAATGCAACAACACATTAAAAACACTATTTTCAAAATATCAACATAAGTGTCAAAAATCTTCATGAACTAGTTAACATAGACTTGGACGCATGCAAATGACATAGGGGCTGAAACATAAGGCTTGGAATCATGAAAGGACTTGACATGTGATGATAAGATTAAATAGAAATGAAAGACATACGGATAATGTTTCACCATGCCCACTCCACGAGAGACTTTTGACTAGATGAACCTTCCCAAGAGCCTTAAGAACACCACATCCTTATCAATCAACATCTCCATCCTTCCATCCAATACTCCAATGGGATCTTCTGCTAAGTCATCTAATCCTCCATAACACCCACAAACTCAAAGAGTTCTCTGACACTAGAGTCATCAATAAATCCCCTCAACCCTAAAACATGAAGAACTGGACAAACTGCAACCATATCTCTAGGTCAATCTACCCTTATGCAACTCCTCACTAGCAACAAGGAATAATGAAAGGATTGTCAATCAACTTTAACACACATAAGCCACTTAGTACCAAATGTCACTATCTCCCCCGTGGGAGACAACCTCCACCCAACCATCCTTCACCAATCCCTCAAACTCTATCAAGACAAAAATCAAAGACTTATTTTACTAGACCCTCTTCAACTATAGAAGACTCGGAACCATCAAAGCCCTTACACCACCACTCTCAACCTTACCCAACCTAGTCAACCGATGAACTCCTCCAATCACCTTCTTGCCACCCAAAGGTCTCCACTTTCCATAATTATCAAGTAACCTCACCTCCTCTAAATTCACAACATCAACCTCACATCCACAAGCTCTCCCCACTTCTGGAAGCAATCAACACTTCATCACCAAGAACCACCATAATCATAATAAGGTAGGGATTAAAGACGCTATTTATGAGACCTATAGATATGACTGGAGCATAAGTCAACCAAAAACAACCACCCCAAATACAACATACCACAAAGGATATTCAATAGCTCATTTGTCATCGAAAATAACCCAATAGAGATAACATAGGCTCAACACCCCTAACTTTTACAAGATGAACTTTTACAAGATGATAAATGCAATCCCTTGGAGATCAATTTACCCTAAAATAAGAGATGAGATTACCCCTCTACTACCACTCAAATATGGGTGATTAAGGAATTGGAATTAACTTTTTGAGCCCTACCATCAATGGAGACACAACATTCATGCAAACAATCCCCTCCAAGTGTGATCTCAAACTCACCACATCCAATCTAACAAAATCACAAGGCAAGACCTAGACACCACATGACCACGAAACAATACTTACCAACCTTTGAGCAACAATAGAATCTAACAAAATCGTAAGGCAAGATCTAGACACCACTTGACTATGAAATAATATTTACCAACCTTCTAGCAATAATAGACTCAACAAAGCAGTAATCACCAAGAGTTTCATATAACAACTCAGAACACACACAAGAAGGCCACAAACAACAAAAGAATAATGAAAGGAAAAGTGGCACCAGGACCCAACAATGCACACACATCTAAGTTAAGAAAACTTCAACCTACCAGTAGCATTTTATATTGGGTGCCTTATCTACCTCTTGCCTCCTTTAAAGAGCATAGAACTAATTACATCTTGGAGCATCCCCTTGATCAACATGACCATCTTTACCCTTGTTTTGAGCATATGAGCATTCCAAAATTTTGTGGCCCATTTTCCCATATCCAAAACATGCACCGATGTTCCTCCAACATGCACTACCATGTTTCCTTCAACACTTTAGGCATCTTGGATGAATCACTGCATCATCTTCTTGAGGTTTTGGGTTTGGTGCCCCATTCTTACGAACCTTCTTGCTTGGAGCATCGTTAGATCCTAGACCTTAGGAGTCACCATCCAATCGAGCCCTCTTGGCCTCATTACACCTTCTTTTCCTCAATTTCTCCCCCTCCATTTGCTTGGCATAAGTCATCAAGCGGGATAAATCCATATCTCTAGTCAACATAGCAGATCGACATTCTTCATTTACCAAGTCAGAGATACCCACCACAAACTTGTTCATCCTAGCCCTTAGGTCGGCAACCAAGTGAGGAGCATACTTAGAGAGTTGGTTGAACTTGAGGGCATACTCCCTCACACTCATTGACCCTTGTCTCAAATTCATGAATTATACCAATTTAGCTTCCCTAAGCTCAAGAGGAAAGAACCAATTAAGAAAGACCGCCTTGAACTCTTCCTATAGAACCACAGTATTGACTCCCTTCTCGTCCCTCTATTGATTGTACCATGTTTGTGCTACCCCTTTGAGTTGGTAGGCCTCCAACTCTGCCTTATCTTCTGATCTAACACCCACGATGGCCAATACCTTATAAGTCTCATCAATAAAATCTTGTGGGTCTTCATCCACCCTTGACCCATAGAACTCCGGTGGTCTCATCCTCAGGAAGTCTCTTACCTAAGAAGCTGGTGTGGGAGCATGAGAGGCTTGGGCCCCTTGCGTGAGAGCCTCCCAAAGCTCTCCATTAGCCGGTTGTTCCTT
>DF358444.1:34083-63334 GCA_000787875.1 Solanum virginianum
ATGGCATGTTGGACTGAGGATATCTATTCTTTATAGTGATGCTATTGGGTTGTCGATAGTTAATGCACATTCTACATGACCCATCTTTCTTCTTTACAAATAACACCAGTGTGCCCCAAGGTGATAGGCTAGGTCTAATAAATCCCTTCTCCAATAAATTCTTCAATCGCTCTTTTAACTCCTTTAACTCGATCGGGGCCATACAGTAAGGGGCAATAAAGATAGGTTGGGTGTCGGGAAGGAGATCTATGCCAAAATCTATCTCCTTTTCGGGAGGAACACTAGGAAGTTCATTTGGGAAGACACCAAGAAACTCATTTACAACCAGAACTGACTCAATGGAAGGGGCTTTAGACTCCACATCTTTTACTCTCACAAGATGATATAAACACCCCTTGGAAATCAACCTATGGGCTTTATTGCATGAGATAAACCTACCGCTTACTAGCATATCATGACTTTCCTACTCAACGATGGGTTCATTTGGGAATTGAAACTTGACCCCAAGGGTTCTACAATCAATAGAAGCATAGTATGCATGCAACCAATCCATCCCAAACCTTGCAATGATTTCTTGGACAATCTACCCTTTTGTGACTAAGCTCCCCACATTCAAAACATGCATTAGAACCCCACATACATGGGCCCTTATGACTCTTCCCACATATAGTACACACATCAATGGGAGCTACACCACCAATACCTTGAGCCTAGGGAAGTCATTGGCAAACCCCCTATTTGTAGCATGAGGAGGCTTTTGGCCTTGATGGAATCGACCACCCCTTTGGAACTTGCCCCCAATACGAGCTCTCTTGGCCTCATGGCCTCTCATCTTTCTCAACTTTTCTTCTTTCATTTGCTTGGCATATGTCATCAACTGAGACAAGTCCATATCACTAATAAGCAATGCAGATCGACACTCTTCACTTACCAAATCAGAAACCCCCATAATAAACTTATTCATCTTTGACCTAGGATCAGCCACCAAGTGAGGAGCATATTTTGAAAGTTGATTAAATTTGAGGGAATATTCCCTCACACTCCTACCACCTTGTTTCATGTTCATATACTCAACCAACATTGCTTCCCTAAGCTTAAGAGGGAAGAACCAACTAAGGAAGGCCAATTTGAATTTCTCCCAAAGCACCACATAACCATTAACCTTCTCACCCTTCCATTGATCAAAATAAATTCGAGCCACCCCATTGAGTTGGTAATCACCAACTCCGCCATCTTATTTGGCCCAACGCCCATGATAGAGAAGATTTTGTAGACCTCATCAATAAACTCTTGTGGATCTTCATCCACCCTTGACCCATGCAAAAACTAGAGGATTCATCCTTAATGAAGTCTCTTACCCTACCTCCCGAGGTATTACCATAAGGGTCTTAGGCCCTTTGTTGGACTTGGTTGGCCACTACTTAGGTAAGCATACGAAGAGCATCCCAAAGCTCACTATTGGTAAGTTGCTCCTCGGGAGTTCGAACCCATCTTTCTCTAGTATTTGACATAATTTAGTATAGTAAAGAACAATCATTAAAGAGAGAAAACTTATCACAACTCTATAGCACGACTTAGAACATGAAGAAGGGAAACATTTCCTAAAACGTCTCATAGCCTCCTATTCATAGTCATGGTGCGCTTCACAACCATGAATAGGAATCTAATCGACATGGCATGTTGGACTCCGAGGATCTATCAACCTAGAGCTGTAATACCAAGTTTGTCACAACCCAAGCCTAGGGCCTAGACGTGCCACGACTAATGGGGAACCCGAAGGAACCCCAAATAAGCCTCTTAACATGTCATTACACATCCATTATTGCGAAAGCATATAAAATATATATAGAATAGGAGATGGCATTAGGGATAAGGGAAAACTTGCCAAAACAACAACATTACCTGACAAGGAGTCATGGCTCCTATCATAAATACCCAACTTATCCAACAAATACCTCTAAATATATAGATAGAGTGGGGCTAAGACAAAGTAGCCAGGCTTACCCTCATAATCAAATAGAACATAAGAAAGTGTCTCAATACATAGATAGGAGGAAAACATAAACCAAGGTCCCCGAAATGGAGGACTCACCAATGAGCTTGGAGTAGCACCATCTATCCATGTGGAGGAGGAAGATGATCAACATGGACACCAGTTCTGATATAGTGATATCATGTAGGCAAGAGTATGTGTTAGTACGTTTGAATGTACTAATTATGCGGGATGCAATGCAACAAGAGATAACTTTCACAATCAACATCCATAACAATAGGCAATAGGTATGATATAGCAATATGATATGTATGATCAATGCATAAGTAAAACATATTTTAGTAACCCATGCTCATATAGAATATTATATGTGTAGAAGAGACCAAGCTAGATTTCCAATGTATGAACCCCTTGGTAGGTTAGTGAGTTGCTACCTCATCACTTAGGTGGATGAGTACTAACCCTCATTTAGGTTGATGATGATGCCACCCCATCACCCTGGTGGATGAGTATTAACCCTCATCTATGTTGATAAGTATTAACCCCCATCTAGGTTAGTGATATTGCCACCCCATCACTTAGGTGGATGAGTACTAACCCTCATCTAGGTTGATGAGTACTAACCCCCATCTAGGTTAGTGATGTCATACTCATACCACCTGAGTACTATCCCTCATCTACGTTATCCGGGCACTAGACCCCCCCTCCCCCTGAATTGGGCATAGTCTAGTTCTAGACTTTATATAGGATTGATCACATATATAAGCTCATCTCATCATCATAACATCATTTATATCATATCTCATGCTTTGGACCTTCAATTCCTCAAGAAACCCTAGCCGGACATTTTATCAAATACTTGGGGGTGTAATGTGGGTAAAAGACCATGTAATTTAGAGATAAATAATGCAAGAAATCTGTAGTAAAAGCATCAATCCATACCTTGCAACACCCACAAGACATTCACATCAAAAACCCTTATCAAATCCAATATTAGATCCAAGATTTAGAGCTCAAAACCTCCTAAAACAACCATACATTAATGAACTAAAATCACTATGTAGTAAATTTCTCAATATACAAGATTCATATGTAAAATCAAATTTAAATCATATAATATTAGTAAAAAGGAGATTTAGGTACCATGGGTGAAAGGACCCAATGGTTTAATACCACATACCTTACCTTTGGAGAAGTTCTTGGTGAAGGTTGACAATGGAGACTTAAAGCTTGAAGATTTGGGCCCAACACTTAGAATATTTTGGACCGTACTTGAAAAAACACTGCTAGGCTAATACACACCTCTTCCTCATGGAGAGGACACGGAGAAGATTTTTTACTAAAGCGCGCCCAAGGCGCATTGCGGAAGCATCGCGAACAGCTCAATGGAAATCATCACTTAAAAATTTATAATTGTTATTCTTTCACTCTTAAATTGAGGTTGGACCCATTTTCACCTAATTTTGACCCCCTGATCATAAATATGAAGTCGGATTTTTGAAATAACGAATGGATTTTTAGATATATGAAAATTAAAAATTCCAGGCATTTCAAGGCACAATTTTGGGCACTTTTTGAGGTGGTTTCAAGTTCATTTTGAAATTGAAACTTGACCCTATGGGTTCTATAATCAATAGAAGCATAGTACGCATACAACCAATCCATCTCAAAAATGACATCAAAATCTACCATGTCTAATTCAACAAGATCACAAGGCAACAACTTATGCAAAATACAAATAGGACAAATTCTATAAACTTTCCTAGCAAAAATAGAGGCACTGATAGGAGTAGACACTTCATATGACTCATGCAACAATTCAGGGGCAACATGGAACTTTTTAGCAACAAAAGGGGTAACAAAGGAAAGAGTGGCATCTGGATCAATCAAAGCATAAACATCAAAGTCAAAGATATTCAACATACCGATAACAACATCGGGAACCTCACCAACCCCTTGCCTCCCATGGGGCACCACCTTGAGGACCAACTCTACCCAAAGGAATAACATTTGCACCCCGGCCCTTGCCACGGTTTCTTGGACAATCCGCCTTCTTGTGACCAAGCTCCCCACTTTCATAGTATGCATTAAAACCCTTCAAACATGAACCTCCATGATGCCTTCCACATTTTGGGCACATATCATTAGGAGCCACACGGCCAACACCTTGAGGCTTAGGGAAGTCATTGGCAAACTCCCTATTAGTAGCATGAGTAGGCCCTTGGCCTTGAAGAAATCTAGCACCCTATTGGAATTTACCCTCAAATCGGGCCCTCTTGGGATCATGCCCCATTCTCTTTCTCAACTTTTCTTCCTCAACCGAGATAGGTCCATGTCACTAATTAGCATGGCAGACCAATATTCTTTAATTACCAAGTCGGAGACCCTTATCACTAACTTATTCATCCTAGATCTAGGATTGGCCACCAAATAAGGAGCATACTTTGAAAGTTGATTAAACATGAGGGCATACTCCCTCATACTCATACCACCTTGTTTCAAGTTCATGAACTCTACCATCTTAGCTTCCTAAGCTCAAGAGGGAAAATCGATTAAGGAAAGCTAATTTAAACTCCTCCCAAAGCACCACATTATTAATCCCCTTCTCACTCTTTCATTGGTCATACCATATTTGAGCTACCCCTTTGAGTTTGTACACCACCAACTCCTCCTTTTCATTTGGCCCAATACCCATCATATTCAAGATTTTGTAGACCTCTTGTGGATCTTCATCCACTTTTGACCCATAGAATACTGGAGGATTCATCGTCATGAAGTCGCTTAGCGTAGCTCCCGGGTTAGTAGCATGAGAGGCTTGGGCCCCTTGATTGACTTGGTTGGCCACAACTTAGGCAAGCATAATGATAGCATCTCGAAGCTCACCATTGGTAGGTTTCTCCTTGGGAGTTTGGGCCCTCATTCCTCTAGTGTTTGGCATGATATAGTATAGCAAAGAACAATCATTAGGGGGGAAAACTTACTACAACTCTATAGCATAACTTAGAACATAAAAAAGGGAAACATTTCCTAAAACGTCTCATAGCCTCCTACTCATAGTCATGGCGCCCTTCAGTACCATGAATAGGACTCTAATTGATGCGGTGTGTTAGACTTTAAGGATTTATCAACCTAGTGCTCTAATACCAAGTTTGTCATGGCCCAAGCATAGGTCCTAGTCATGACACGACACAAGGGGAACCCGAAGGGACCCCAAGCAAGCTTCTTAAAACATCATTACACATCCTCGGTCACGAAAGCAATAAAACAAGCATCAAGAGATAATAGAATGGGGCAACCGGGGCTAAGGGAAAGCACTTTCGTATTATAGACATCAAGAAAAATAGAGTCAAAGCTCTTACCATAGATACATAACATGTCCAACAAATAGCTCTAATACATAGATAAGAGCGGGGGCCAAGACAAAGCAACCGGGCTCACCCTCATTATCAAAATAGAAAATAAGGAAAAATGTCTCAATACATAATAAGAGCAACATAGACTAAGGTCCTCGAAGTAGAAGAATCACTAACTAGCTTGACTAGTATCGAACTAGACACGTAGAGGAGGTGATCAACTTGGGCACTGGTTCCTACATGGTGATATCATGTAGGCAAGAGTACGCGTTAGTATGTTTGAATGTACTAAGTATTCAGGATGCAATGTAACAAGAATAAGGGATCATAGTCAAAAAGCATAATAATAGGCATAATATAATAATATGGCATGTATGATCAATGCATAAGTAAAATATGCTTAAGTAACTAATGCTCACATAGGATATCATATGTGTAGAAGAGACCAAGCTAGCTTTTCAAGGTACAAACCCCTTAGTGGTTGATGATGGTTTCACCTCATCACCCTGTTGGTGTGGTAAAAACCCCTTATATGGTTGATGATAATCACACCTTATCTATGTAATAAGAACATGGGGTAACCCTTATAGACCTTCTAGCCATAATAGACTCACATAACAATTTGAGACACACATGAATCTTACTGGCAAAAAAAAGAAATAATGAAAGAAATAGCGACTCCTAGAACTATCAAAGCATGCACAAAAAATTCAAGAAAACCCTTAACATACTAGTAGCATCATCTGGAACCTCATCCCATTCTTGCCTCCTTTGAAAAGCATAGAACCGATTATGTCTCGGAGCACCCCCTTGATCAACATCACTACCTTTATCCTTGTTTTGAGAATATGGACAATCCAAAATTTTGTGGCCCATCTCACCACACCCAAAGCATGCACCTGTGTTCCTCTAACATGTGTCACTATGTTTCCTCCCATATTTTGGGCATCTAGAACAAGCTGCTCTCTCACCACCTTCTTAGAGATTGGGTTAGGTACCCTTTCCTTGGAAACCCTCTTGTTTGGAGAACTAGATGACCTTAGGGCTTGAAACTAGAAATCTTATTGAAACTGGTCACCCTCAAATTGAGCCCTCTTGGACTACCCAATTATCTTTTTCCTACGTTTCTCCCCCTCATGTTGTTCGAGAAATGTCATGAGCTAAGACAAATCCATATCTCTTACAAGCATCGCGGTACGACACTCTTGATTAACCAAATTGGATACCCCTATCATAAACTTATCAATCCTTGACCTAGGGTCGACCACCAAATGTGGAGCATACTTGGAAATCTTGTTGAATATGAGTGTGTATTCCCTCACACTCATGGAACTTTGCTTAAGGTTCATAAACTCTATCATTTTAGCCTTTCTCAACTTAAAAGGGAAGAACGAGTTAAAGAAGGTAGCTTTGAACTCCTCCCAAGGAATAGTATCATGGTTTCCCCTCCCCACCTTCCATTGTACAAATAAAGTTTGAGCTATCCCATTTAGTTGATAAATTGCTAGATCTATCTTTTCCTCTGAACTTACACTCATAATGGATAGCACCTTATACACCTCATCTGGTGGGTTCATCTTTGTAAATTTCCTCACCCTAGAGGCCGGAGTAGGAGTATAAGGGGCTTAGGCCCCTTGGTTGATTTGATTAGTAATGGCATAGGCCAACATGGTTATAGCATTCCAGAACTCAACATCGGTATCCCTTTCGCCTTGAGGAGCGGGGTAGCCCAGTTTTCCTTTGGGTATACAATCTCTTCTTCCTCATAGGATTGGTATTTTCTATCATAGCAAAAAAAACAATCGTTAGGGAAGGAAACCTAAACTCAACTTCTGTTGTACAACATAGAGTAAGAATAAGGGAAACATTTCCTAAAATGTCTCATAGTGTCACGACCCAAGCCTAGGGCCTAGACATGACTGGTGAATAGGGAACCCGATGGAACCCCAAATAAGCCCCATAGCATATAAAACATCATAAGAAACATGAACAAGGGGAAATGGGACTAAGGGAGAAAGAGGGAGTTTATTACTTAAATAACATAGATGAGTCAAGCTCAAACTTAATACATAACTTGTCCAACAACACCTCTAAACATAGATACTTAGCGGGGGACCAGTACAAGGTAACCAGGCTCACCCTCATGGTCAAATAGAACATAAAATAGTGTCTCAATACATAGATAAGAGGAAAATATAAACCAAAGTCTCCAAAATGGAGGACTCGCCATCACCCTTATAGTCAAAATAGCAATAAAGAAGAAGGAATCAATAAATAACAAAAGAAACATAGACCAACATCCCCGAAATGGAGGACTTACTGATAAGCTTGAAACCATACTAGCCACGCGGGTGGAGATGCTCAAGCTACTAGCCACGTGGGTGGAGATGCTCAAGCGGGGCTCTGGTTCCTACATGGTCATATCATGTAGGCATAGAGTATGTATTAGTACGTTTGAATGTACTAAGTATTTGGGATGCAATGCAACAAGAGATAGGCATCATAACCAAAATACATAATAATAATGAATAGATATCATAATAACAAACTGACATGTATGTCCAATGCTTACGTAAACTATGCTTTGCAAGTCATTCATCTTACATAGCTCATAATATATAAGTGTGGGAAGAAACCTTAACTGACATAACATAAGACCTTTTGGAGGCGTAACCATCCTTACGGGAGCCTATCCCTTTTCAGATTAAGTGACATTCTTTACGGGAACCCATCTTTTTTGGATTAAGTTACATTCCTTACGGGAGCCTGTCCCTTTTTTATTTAAGTGACATTCTTTATAGGGGCCCGTCCCTTTTTCAGATTATGTGACATTCCTTATGGGAGGCTATCCCTTTTCAGATTAAGTGACATTTCTTATGGGAGCCCATCCCTTTTCAGATTAAGTGACATTCCTTACGAGAGCCCATCTCTTTACTGATTAAGTGACATTGCTTATGGGAGCCCGTCCCTTTTTCGTATTACATGACATTCCTTATGGGAGCCTGTCCCTTTTTAGATTAAGTGGTCTTCCTTATGGGAGCCTATCCCTCTTCAGATTAAGTGACCTTCCTTACGAGAGCCCATCCCTTTTTGGATTAAGTAGACCTTTCTTACAGGAGCCCATCCCTTTTCAAATTAAGCATTTTGTAGAACTACTTCATCAAACCATTACATTTCAACCATCAAAAAAGAACTCCTTATTTTCCTAAGAATACAACAAACATAGGAACCCAACAACAATATGCAACAACATAGATACTTTTCCAAGAAAACAACTCATATAGACATCCCTATTATCACCACAAAGTTATCATATACCTACACTTCCTCTCCTTATTATACATCATATTTCTACCATGATCTCATCATCATTCCATTATTATTTCATCATCATATAATCATCATAACACCATTTAACTCATAAGACATGCATTGGACCTTCAATTCCTCAAGTAACCCTAGTCGGACATTTTATCAAACACTGGGGGTGTAATAGGGGTAAAAGACCATGCAATTTTGAGATGAAATCAAGCAAGAAAATCCATTGTAAAACCATCAATTAACACATTGCAGCACCCTCAAGACATACACATCAAAACCCCTCATCAAATCTAACATTAGATCTAAGACCCACATGTAAAATCAGTTTTGAATCATGCAATATTAGTAAAAAAAATAGGACTATGCAATATAGGTGAAAGGACCCAATGGTTGAACACCACATACCTTAGCTTTTGAGAACCCTTGAAAGAGATAGAAGATGGAGACTTGAAGCTTGAATGAAATCCTTGAAGAAATCCTTAAGATTGGCCTTATGTTTTGGGACTTGAATTTAGGGTGAAATAGGGCTAAGTTTAGGTATTTTCATGCATGGGAGGGTCTAGGCCCAAGACTTAAAGCCTTGGACCCGAAACAAAAAATTGGCCAAAATAACACTATGGTGCGTCGTGCCCCAGACGCGGATCCCCACTGTTTTTAGCTCACTTGAAAATTTCATAATTTGATTTGGTTGCTCTAAAATCGAGTTTAGACCCTTCTCCCCCTAATTTGGACCCCCTAAAGAAGAATATGAAGTTGGATTTTTGAAATAGCAAATGGATTTTTAGATATATGGAAAACAAGATTCTGATCACTTTCGAGGCATGCTTTTAGGCACTTTTTGGAGTTGTTTCAATATCTCCCCATTGGGAACATTCGTCCCCGAATGTAGAAGAGATGTACAAGACAAGAATAATCATAAAGAGATCATCCCCAACAAGAATGCAACAGTACACTATAAAACACCATTTTCAAAACCTCGACACAAGAGTAAAATCATCATAAACTTGCCAACTTAAACATGAATATATATGAATGACATAGGGGCTAAAACATAGGACTTAGAATCATAGAAAGGACTTGGCATGTCATTATAAGCTTGAATAGAGTGAAAGAAATATGGATATTGCTTCTCCATGCACGTAGCGGCTCCCAGAGAAACACATACGAATAGATGACTCTTCCAAAAGGCCTTGATGAACACGAAATCCTCATCATCAACTTCTCCACTCATCCAACCAATACCTCCATTGCGACCTCCTTCTAAGCCAACTTATCCTCCACATCACCCATAATCTCAAAAAGTTCTATAGGACTAGAGCCACCAACACATCTCTTCAACCTAGAAACATGAAGAACCGGACAAACCATAATCATATCCTTTGGCAAATCCCATCCATGTGCAACCTTACCAACTTCTTCTACACTCTAAAAGGACATCACAACCATAACTCATTTGTCAACCTTAACCATACCTGTTCCACTTATTGCCATGTGCCACCATCTCCCCCTTGGAAGACAACATCCACTCTACCATCTCTTCACCCAAAACTTCCAACTCTAATAAGGTGGAAACAAGGCCTTGCCTATTCTAGACGTCCCAACCGAAGAAGATTTAGAACCATCAAGAATGCTACACTAACATGCTTAACTTCCCTCAACCTAAGTTCCAAACTAACCAATCGATAGACTCTAGTAGGCATCTCTTTACCACTATTATCCACACACACTATGCTACCTAGAGCACCAACCAGAACACTAGCCTTATCGAAAAAACCAATGCACACTCATACCATAATTCCTAAGGAGTTCTAACAACCTTCTTGTTATCCTAACCTCACACCTATCATATTACAACCTTAAGGGTCCTACCACCAAGGAGACACAATATGCATGCAACTATCTCATTCCAAGTACCATATCAAAATTCGCTACATCAAATCCAACAACAAGGAAAGACATAATGTAATATCAATATGGAATAATACTTATGAATCTTCTAGCAACAATATACCCAACATAAAGGATAGACTCCAAAGATCCACACCATAACTTGGGCACACAAGAAGCCCTCACTAGCAACCAAAAAGAATAGAGAAGAAATAGTGGCATACCGGGCCTAATAATGCATGCATAACAAAGCCAAGAAAAATTCAAAATACCAGTAGCAACATTGGGTATCTCATCCACTTCTTGACACCTTTGAGGAGCATAGAACCTATTTTGCCTAGGAGCATTCCCTTTGCCTTGAGGGCGACCATCTCTACCTTCAGTTTAAGCATGGGGACAATCAACGACCTGGTGACCCATTTTACCACATCCAAAGCAAGCATTTGAGTTCCTCCAACATGGGCCACCATTGTTTTTGCTATATATAGGGCACTTGGGCTTGGGACCTCCACTATTACCACCTTGGCATCATGGGTTATTATTCGCAATCCTTCCATTAAGAGCATTTGAAGACCCTTGCACTTGATGGATCCGGCCATTCTTGGGACCTTGAAACTTACCATAAATTTGGGCCCTCTTGGCCTCTATATTCCTCCTCTTTCTTAACTTCTCATCTTCCATTTGTTCTGCATAGGTCATCAATCAGGACAAGTCCATGTCACCAATCAACATAGCGGATCAGCATTCTTCACTTACTAAGTCGGACACCCCCAACACGAACTTGTTCATTGTAGACCTTAGGTCGGCAACCAAGTAAGGAACAAACTTTGAAAGTTAGTTGAACTTGAGGGCATAATCCCTCACACTCATTGACCCTTATCTCAGATTCAGGAATTCCACCAATTTAGCTTCGCTAAGCTCAACAGGGAAGAACTGATTATGGAAAGCTACCTTGAACTCTTCTCAAAGCACTACATAGCCAACTCCCTTCTCTTCCTTCCATTGGTTGTACCATATTTATGCTACTTTTTTGAGTTGGTAGTCTGCCAACTCTGCCTTTTCTTCTGGCATCATTCTAATAAATAGCTAGTATTTTATAGACCTCATCAATGAACTCTTGAGGGTCCTCATCAACCTTTGACCAATAGAATTTTGGGGGATTCATTCTTATGAAGTCTCTCACCCGAGAGGCCAATGTTGGAGCATGAGGGATTTGGGCTCCTTGATTGGCTTGATTAGCCATAACTTATACAAGTAAGGTGAGAGCATCCTGAAGCTACCCATTAGCCGGTTGCTCCTCGGGAGTACGAGCCTATCTTCCTCTTGTGTTCAACATGATCTATCATAGCAAAGAACAATCATTAGGGAGAAACTTACTCCAACTCTATGGCACGGCTTAGAACATGAAGAAGGGAAACATTTCCTAAAACATCTCATAGCCTACTACTCATAGTTGTGGTGCACAACACAACTATGAATAAAACTCTAATTGATGCGGTGTGTTAGACTTCGAGGATCTATCAACCTAGTGCTCTGATACCATATTTATCATGACCCAAGCCTAGGACCAAGATGTGTCTGGTGAATGGGGAACCCGAAGGTATGACAAACAAGCCTCATAGTATATCATTACACATCCTTGGTCGCGGAAGCAATATAAATATCATAAGAAACATGAACAAGAGGAAATAGGACTAAGGAGAAAGAGAGAGTTTAATACTTAAATAACATAGATGAGTCAAGCTCAAACATAATACATAACTTCTGCAATAACACCTCTAAACATAGATACTTAGCAGGGGCCAAGACAAAGCAACCGGCTCACCCTCATAGTCAAAATAGCAATAAAAAAAAGGAATCAATACATAACATAAGAAATCTAGACCAATGTCCCCAGAATGGAGGACTCACCAATAAGCTTGAGTGAAACAATCTCTTTTCAGATTAAGTGACATTCCTTACGGGAGCCCATCCCTTTTCGGATTTAGTGACATTCCATACAGGAGCTCATCCCTTTTTGGGTTAAATGACATTTCTTATATGAGCCCATCCCTTTTTCAAATTATATGACATCCCTTACGTAAGCCCATATCTTTTTGGATTAAGTGGCCTTCCTTATGGGAGCCTGTCCCTTTTTTAATTAAGTGACCTTCCTTATGGGAGCCCATCCCTTTTTGGATTAAGCATTTTATAGAACTAGATCGTCAAACCATTATGTTTCAACCATCAAGAAAGAACTCCTTATTTTTCCAGGAATACAACAAACATAAGAACCCAATAACAATATGTAACACCATAAGTACTTTTCCATGAAAAAAACTCATATTTATCATAACCACAAAGTCATCATATACCTATACTTCTTCTCCTCATTATACATAATATGCCTACAATCATCTCATCATCATTCCATCATTATTTTATCCTCTTATAATGATCATAACATTATTTAAATCATAAGACATGATTGGACCTTCAATTCCTCAAGTAACCCTAGCTAGACATTTTATCAAACACTTGGGGGTGTAATAAGGGTAAAAGACCATGCAATTTAGAGATGAAATCATAAAAGAAAATTCATTGTAAAACCATGAATAAACACCTTACAACACCTTCAAGACATACACATCAAAAGCCCTCATCAAATCTAACATTAGATCCAAGATTTAGAGCTCAAAACATGCTAAAACAACCATACTTTCATGAACTAAAATCACTGTGCAGTAAATTTCTCAATATACAAGACCCACATATAAAATCAACTTTGAATCATGTAATATTAGTAAAAACAATAGGACTATGCAACATGGATGAAAAGACCCAATGATTGAACTCCACATACTTAGCTTTGGAGAACCCTTGAAAGAGATTGAAGATGGAGACGTGAAGCTTGAATGAAATCCTTGAAGAAATCCTTAAGTTGGCCTTGTGTTTTGGGACTTGAATTTAGAGTGAAATAGGGATAAGTTTAGGTATTTTCATGTATGGAAGGGTCTAGGCCCAAGACTTAAAGCCTTGGACCCGAAACAGAAAATTGGCCAAAATAACACTGGCGTGCGTCATGCCCCAGACACGGATCCCCACTGTTTTTAGCTCACTTGAAAATTTTGTAATTTGATTTGGTTGCTCTAAAATTGAGTTTAGACCTTTCTCCCCTTAATTTGGACCCCCTAAAGAAGAATATGAAGTCAGATTTTCGAAATAGCAAATGGATTTTTAGATATATGGAAAACAAGATTCAGGGCACTTCCGAGGCATGCTTTTAGGCACTTTTTAGAGTCGTTTCAATATCTCCCCCTTGGAAAATCAGTGTAAAATCATGAACTAAAATCATACTTTCATGAACTAAAATCAGTGTGCAGTAAATTTCTCAATATACATGACCCACATGTAAAATCATATAATATTAGTAAAATGGAGGCTTAGGCACCATGGATGAAAGGATCCAATAGTTCGACACCACATACCTTACCTTTGGAGAACCCTTGAAAGAGATTGAAGATGGAGACTTGAAGCTTGAATGAAATCCTTGAACAAATCCTTAAGATTGGTCTTGAGTTTTGGGACTTGAATTTAGGGTTAAATATGAGTCTAAGTGTTTGAGATGATATTGGGGAATCTTTAGGGTGATATGAGGGTGAAATAAGGCTAAGTTTACGTATTTTCACACATGAGAGGGTCTAGGCCAAAGACGTAAAGCCTTGGACCCAAAACAGAAAATTGGCCAAAATAATACTGGGGCGCATCATGCCCCAAATGCGGATCCCCACTGTTTTCAGCTCACTTGAAAAATTCATAATCCGATTCGGTTGCTCAAAAATTGGGTTAGACCCTCTGCCCCCAAATTTTGACCCCCTAAACAAGAATATAAAGTCAGATTTTCAGAATAACAAACAAATTTTAAGATATATGAAAATAAGATTCCAAGCACTTTTGAGGCACGCTTTTAGGCACTTTTTGGGGTCGTTTCATATAGCCTCTTAGTCATAGTTGTAGTGCAGAACACAACCATAAATAAGACTCTAATCAATATGGTGTGTGGGATATCAAGGACCATTAACAACCTAGTGCCATGATACCAACTTTGTCATGACCCAAGCCTAGGGCCTAGATGTGACATAGTGAGAAGGGACCCCAAGCAAACCTCTTAACATATCATTACACATCCTTGGTTGTGGAAGCAATAAAATAACAATAAAAAATATGGCAAAGGGACTAAGGGAGTCTTTCATAGCTGAAAACATATGAGAGTTAAAAGAGTCAAGGATCATAGCATCATTATATAACATGTCCAACAACACCTCTAACCATAGAATGGGTGGGGACCAAGACAACTTTCCAGGCTCATCTTTTTAGTATCAAAGTTCAACATAAGAGATAACAAAAGTAGGAGTGCAAAGCTAACATCCCAGAACTTGAGAACTCACCAATAGTTATTCTTCAAGATGACCGACTAGACACGTGGAGTATAATCCAAAGGAGCTCCTGGTAATATCATTCAAGCATAGAGCATGCATTAGTACGTTTGAGTGTACTAAGTATGTAGGATGCAATGTGACAAGAGATAGGCAACATAGTAAAAATGAATAAGAATTAGCAAGAGATAGTATAATATCAATATGGCATGCATGATCAATGCTTGAAGTAAAACATGCTTAGTCATAATCGTAAAATGTAAAATTAATATAGAGTATAAGTATGCTCAACCCTTACACAAACATGCTTGAGAATGGACAAGTAGTTACCCACTCACCTTACGGTATAGTGCTTTTCAGAGAGTGTAGCTGATACCCCTACTTTACTACATAGTCCTTTGGGTAGGTAGTATGAAATGCCTCTTACCTTATAATTCAATCCTTTCGGTAAGAGTCATTATTGATTCTACCTTACGGCATGGCCTCGTTAGTAGAAGTCCTTAAGTATCCTTACCTTGCGACATAATCTCTTTGGTAAGAAGTTGGGTGTGCTTAGATTATGACATGATCTTATCAGCAAGAGAGATCCTACCTTATGGCATGTCCTTTGTAGGTTCTCCCTACCTTACGATATAATCGTTTAACCATGAGTCATTCTACCTTACAGTATGGCCTTTTTGGTAGATTGTCCCTACCTTATGATATAATTTTTTAGGTAGGGGTACCTATTAGCTCATCAAACCATCACATCAAAGGATAACGAAGAACTCCATATTTCCCATGAAGGCAAAACATAGTATAAAGGTTCAAAAATCTTATTGTAGACCATGGAAGCTTTTCAAGAGTTTTAACCATGTTTGGGAACCCATAAAGTGTCACAACATACTTGTCAAGTAAAATAACACAAATGTCCTTCATCAACATCAAGAATCCTTGAAAAGACATTTTATTAAACACTTGGTAGGTGTATTATACTAGTGTAAAACCATGCAATTAAAGAGTGAAATCTTGAAGTAAATTAACCCACTAACACTTGGTAATACCACCTTGAAAAGTACATCAAAACCCTTCATCAATTCTCAAGATAGATCAACAATTCACAGCTCAAATATGCTTAAACAGTCACACTTTTATAAAACCCCAACATAGTTCATAGTCAAATTCATAATAGAAGGCCCATAAGTAAAGTCAACTTAGAAACATGTAATTTAGGTAAAAGGGAAGCTTGGGCACCATAGGTTAAACGACCCAATGGTTGAGACCCACATACCTCAACTTTAGAGTTTTTCTTGAAGAGGATTGGAATGAAGACTTGAAGTTCAAATAAAGTCCTTAAGATCCGGAATTAATTTTCATACTTGAATTTTGAGTGAAATATTTGTCTAAGTATTTGAGAGAGTATTGGAGAATGTCTTGTATCATATGAAGGTGAAATATGGCTAAGTATAGGTATTTTTATGTATGGAAAGGCTTAGGCCCAAGAACCAGAAATCTTGGATCTAAACAACAAAAACAGTCAAAAAAATATACAGAGGCGCACCCTTGGCGCGTTGCGCCTTGGGCGCGAAAACCTCTTTGGAAATTGCATTTTGCAATTTTCAAATTTTGATACGGTTGCTCTAAAATTGGAGTTAGACCCATTTACCACACAATTTTTCCACTGAAAAAGAGTATGAAGTCAGATTTTTCATATCATACATGAATTTTGAGATATATGGAAATCACGATTTTGGACACTTTCGAGGCACATTTTTAGGCACTTTTTGAAGTCATTTCATATAGTGCCCTTGGAGGTTATGGGTGTTGTAGAAGATAACTTGACCTAATAGGAGGTCACCATGGAGATTTTGGATAGACTAGTGAAGAGGTTGAGAAACAAAGATGTACCTTTCGTTAAGATCCTTTGGATGAACCAACAAGTTGAAAGTGCGACATGGGAAGCCGAGGCCGACATGAGAAAGTAATACCCATACCTCTACTACTCTACACAAGCTGAAGGTACTAATTTAAGTCCCTTAAATTATTTCAAGTCTTAAGTTTCAGCCCTCATCTTATATTGCGTGCATCCATGTTTTGTGGTGATAAATTTACAGTGATTTTGACATTCAGGTTGAGATTTTTTAAAATGATGTTTAAGTACATTTGTTGCATTCATGTCAGGCTAAAATATTCATGATTACTTATCTTATGCATATTTTGTTGACATTCAGGAACGAATGTTCCCAAGGGGGAGATATTGAAACGGCCAAAAAATATTCTTTGAAATGCCAATATTTGTAATTTCTATACATCTCAAAATCCGTGTGTGATATCAAAAACTAGACTTAATATTCTCAATTAGAGGGCAAAATTGAGTGAGAAATAGGTATAACTTGGAATTTAAAGGATCCGTAGCGAAAAATAAATTTTGCTAATTTTGGAATACCAAAGAGCATCCGCACCCTGGCTGCGATGCATCAAGGGCGTAGAGCATTATAAAATATTCCTTCGCATTGGGTTCGTGTGCTAACCTGTAACTCCATGCTCTTGTATCCATATATCAAGCCTTATTTATTTAGGTTGGGGTTGTATTAGGTTCACGGGAGACTCCTAGTACATAAACAAGTTCAAGGACTTCCCTAAGAGTTAAGTTATGGGTGATGGTTCATGCAAGGGTCAAATTTAAACTTGAATAAATTTTAGCACACTTGGAACTGGGTGGCCCACTACATATCAAATGAAATACCTTTGATTTAGCTTTCCAACGCACTTGGTTTCACCTTATTTAGATTTCAGAGTCAAAGGTTATGGTCATTTTACTGAAGACTACCAGTGCAGAGTTGTACTACGAGCCTACAGATACGAGTCGTAGGTCAGGGTATGACTCATAGGTCAAGCTCGTAACAATTTCCAGAGATTGCAAAATTGATCCTAGGGGTCATATGAGGGGTCTTACGAGTGATAGTGCTACCTACGGGTCATAACGGGGCCCGTAACAACGGTTAGATAGCTTTTCAAGAAGTGTTATTTTGGCCATTTCCCACCCATTCTAAGCTCTAGATTGACATTTTTATGCTTATTCAAGGTTCCAAAACCCTTAAGTTTTTTATTGTATTGATAAAATACTCTCTTAAACCCTTATACTAATATTTTACTCCAAATTCAAGTGGTCAAATCTCTTCCAGATCCAAGGATTTCCTTCAAACTTCAAGCCTCCATTTTCAATCTTCATCAAGAACTTCTCCAAAGCTAAGGTATATGGTGTTGAAACATTGGATCCTTTCCCCCATGGTGCCTAAGCCTCCTTTTAACTAATATTGCATGATTTAAAGTTAATTTTATATGTGGGTCTTGTATATTGAGGAATTTACTGCACAGTGATTTTAGTTCATGAAAGAATGGTTATTTTAGCATGTTTTGAGCTCTAAATCTTGGATCTAATATTAGATTTGATGAGGGGTCTTGATGTGCTGTCATAATATAGCGTATCTTATGCCTGAAATAAGGGATTTTGTGAGTTCTTAAAGCAACGTTTTAGTGTTTTGATGTGTATTTATGTTAATCTTGCAGAAAAGTTAGGTTGGAATGATTTTGAAGAAAAATTACAGATTTTGCTAAAGTATAGGCCTTACGAGCCCACCTATGAATCATAGCTCAAGGTATGAGTCATAGGGTGGTGTCGTAGTAGGAATCAGAGACCAAAAATCAAAAATCCACCAAGTAAAAGTTACTCCTATGAGGACATCCTACGAGTCATAAAATACACTACAACTCGTATAGGTGGACTCGTAGCAAGATTCAGAGAGCCAAAATATTGGATGGAAAACTGAAGACCAAGACTACGAGTCAAACATAGTAGTCATAGCCTAAGCAATGACTCGTACCTATAGGTCGTACCAGTTCAGTCCAAGATGCTAAGAACTTTATATAAGACCCTGACTGTCCTACAAGTCGTAACTGTGAGACTTATCAGCTACCAGCTGTCTTTTCTGTGTAAATTTTATGATTATTTTATAAATATTATATATAGATTAAGTTAGGTTTTTGAGAGACAGTTCGACCAATAGACAATATACCATTACATTTTGACACTTCTCTTAGTCTTTTAGGGTAGTTTATTGTTCTATATTGGAAAACCCATTTTGGGGGTTGCAAATCTTACCTTGCGGGTTTGCAACTTGTGGTGCCTATTATCTACATGGTTATTGGTAAAACTCTCAACAATGTCTATCATGTGCATTTTTATGTCTTTTGGTTTAGCCATGAGTAGCTAAGCACCCACAACTTGGGGTTATGGGAACCATGGATGGTTGACTTGAAATAACATAGGTTTCTTGCATTTCTATGATTGGGATTTTGCATGTATTATCTATTTTCCTTCATTTTCATTGTTGTTTTGTGGTGGATAAGATCGAACCCCACCTACTATCACAATCCCAACCAAGGTAGTGACAAATAGGAAAAAGGAAGTAGATGATAAAATTCGATTGGTGTGTTCTCATCTAATCAACCAAACCTGACCAAGGGGATGTTGATTAGGACTATTCATAACGGTTAGTTTGTATACCATGGTAGCCGAGCAAGCGCATGGTGAAATTTGACCTTCACCTTCATAAGTGGGCTGGAAGAACCTAAGCTACCATCCTGCATGCAAATCACCAATTACAGTTATGTTATCTAGGGTAATCAAGTTAACAAACCATGGGGAACATAATTCCCGAGTTGTCCCCAAAATTGAGTATTTCCTTGCATTATAGTTAGTGTTTATTTTATTTTGTTTTTGAATCATAACCCCCCCCCCCCAATTTAGAGATTGTACTCATAAATACTAGAAATGATTAGTAGTGAAGTCTTGTAGTCAAGCCCTGTATTCCCTGTGGATTTGACCCTAACCTCGATTAGGTTAATTGCTGATGGTGACCAGTTTCTTATTGGAGCATGAATATCATCAGAAATTATGGCACCGTTGTTGGGGAATACTACTAGGTTTTAACATGATTTCACTATTAGTTAGTTCTACTGTTGATTTCTAGAGTCTCTTGTACTTTTTTTTAGATTTATTCACAGGGTATACTAGGTTGTATGCCCAACACGAGGAGCCAAAAGGCAATTCCCTAGCTCCACTAAATTTAGAGATCCACCAACTACCAAGAAGAATGGCTCAAGTGAATAAGGATATCGAGGTTGAGGAGGATATCCACACGAATGAGGATATGGATAGAGAGGAAAATCCACCACAAAAGGGTAATAGGCCACAGCTCAAGGACTTTAATGAGAATGCTTATGGATGGAATCAATATCGATAGAACCCTATAGCTATAGATGTTACTGGTAATATAGTACTGCCTCCTTTACTGGCAGTTACTAAGTTCACGGTATCGAGTGGATTGCTCTAAATGCTCCAAAATAGTGGTTGTTCACAGTGCTACTATCAGAGGATCCCCACCTTCATCTTCAGAATATGGTTTTTTTTTGCAAAAATGTCATAGGGACACAAAACCTTTCTCTTGATGCTATGGGTTTAAGAGTGTTTCCACTATCAGTGACTGGCAATGCAGGTGTATGGTTGTCGAAGCTTTCTCTGGGTACGATCACAAGTTAGGTCGAACTTCAGAGAGTGTTCCCTGAAAGGTATTTCCTAAGATCCAAGAAGTTGAACCTCAAGGACCAAATAAAAAACTTTGAACAATTACCGGGTGACTCTATTAGCACAACATGGGAAAGGTTCACCAAATGCGAGGATGGTCCTCGATCATATGATTGTGGATGATGCCTTGGTTGAAATTTTTCGTCGGGCACTTGATGAGAATAGTCATGCTTGTGCCAACACAATCATGGGAGGCATGTTCTTAGACCAACCTTTTGCATTGATAGCCGCAAGGATGAAGCAAGTGGTCAAAACAAATAGAGCATGGTGACAATGAGAATAGGGTATTATGAAACCTTTTTGTGCAGTTAATACCAATAGTGAGCAAGAAAAGGTAAACAAAGAGATCATAGAGCAACTTGCTCAACTTTGCACAAGTATGGACTTGGTCTTAAAGCAAAACCAAGAAAGCATCCATGTGGTCATTCACCAACTTCCGAAGTCTCCCATCTATGATGATCCATTCTTTGATGAGGATGCATGTTTTGTAAGTAACCATGTGGCAGGTTTCCAAAACAATCCCCAAGAGTCCAATTCGGTCTATTGGAGGCAGGGTTCTGGGAATCAACGTCAGAACTTCAACCGTGATGAGATGTATAGAGACAACTGGGTGGAGACTATGAGAGAAAGATTGCCATATGCAGATTGGGGGAGAAGGGAGGGCTATAGGAATGGTCCTTATGTGCCACCACATAATCGTGATGTCGGGTCAAGTAACTCCAGGATCAAAGATATGCTTGGAAAATTATTGAAACTAGCCGACCACAAAGATGAGACTTTCAAGGGAATGAAAGCATATATGTCAAGTATTAATCAAAAGATAGAGTCTCACTCGGGGCCAATTAAGCAACTTGAGAAATAATTTGGGCAAGTGTCTTTATAATTGAACCAATACCAAAAGGGCACCCTACCAAGCAATACGGTTCAAAATCCTAAAAATGAAGGGCATTACATGGCGGTAATGACTAGGAGTGGCAAGAGCACAATAGATCCCCCTATGCCAGTTATTGGGGATAAAGTTGCGAAAAAGGGTCTTGGTGGTGAAATTGCGAGTGAAGTAGAAAGTCCAAAAATTGTCGGGAAGCAAAGAGAAGAGCAAAGGGAGCATGACAAAGTGAAATCTATCCCAAAACCCCCTCTTTCTTTCCCTCAAAGTCTTAAGAAGAAGGAAGAGGAGGGAAATTTCAAACACTTCCACTCGATGTTGAAGCAACTATACATCAATATTCCCCTTTTAGAAGCTTTAGAGAAAATGCCCAGGTATGCCAAATATATGAAGGATTTGGTCACCAAGAAACACACTTTAAGCCAAGAGTTCTTGTAAGAACTCCAATAATATAGTGTGATTATGAGTATATGCCCTACTCAAAAGTGAGAAGACCCTGGTGCATTCACCATCCTTTGTACCATTGGTCATGTCGAGTTCATAAGAGCATTGTGTGACTTAGGAGCAACCATCAATCTAATGCCTCTTGCAGTAATCAAAAAACTTGGCCTTGGTGCTCCTACCCCAATAAGAATGAGGTTACTTATGGCGAATCGAACCATTAAAAAGTCGGAGGGAATCCTTTTGGATGTGCTTGTTTAAAGTTCATAAATTCATCTTTCTGGTAGATTTTGTAATCCTCGACTGCGAAGTTGATTTTGAGGTGCCCATCACTTTAGGGAGACCATTTCTGGCCACTAGGAGAGCCCTAGTGGATATGGATTCATGTCAGCTATGATTCAGGGTTAATGATGCAGAACTTGTGTTCAATATTCGCCAATCCATGAAATACCTAAATGAGTGCAAGAGTGAGTGTGGACCCTCAATGATAGTTGATAAAGGAAGATGACCAAGTCGATCCATAATATTAAACAAGGCGCTTCTTGGGATGCAACCCAAGCATTGTTGATAAGTGTTGATTTATTTTTAAGTATTTTTGGTTGTTGAGATTCTTAGGTAGAAGTTGTGAGTTTGTTGTTATGATTGAAAGACATTGATGCAGTTGTAATATCTTTGGAATTATTGTGTTTTGAGATTTTGTTTGCAGGTGAGAATTGAAGAACTGAAGAACTTAAAAATGACACATGGAACAGCCGCTACAATCAAGCCTACGAGTCGTAGTCCACACTACTACTCGTAGCCATGCATCATAGAGGGAATTAGTGAGTATCAGAAGTTGACACATACAGTACGAGCAAAACTTATGACTCATAGTGCACCCTATGAGTCATAAGTGGGGTTCATAGTGCCTAGTTTTGATTCCTAAATTTTTATAAGTGTTGGGTCTGCTACAAGACCAGGACCTACAAGTCATAGGACAACCTACGACTTGTAGTCGGGGTCTCATAGGCTCGATCTACAGATTTTTTACTCGCCTATCCTATTTAGTTTAAAAGTGGGTAAAAATAAAATTTGACACCCAAATTCATTTAAAACAACCCTAAGGCAACGAAAAACCTCATCCCATCACCCACATCATTTTTTCGACCAAAATCCTGACTACCTAAGTTATTTTTCGGCAAAGATTCTGATGAAGGCACTATTCTAGGGTTTTCAACATGGTTTTTGATTTGTTGCACTTTGGTTTACTTCTCCAATCTATCGATAAGCTCTGTGATTCAATTGTGAAATCATTTATGGTTAGTTTGTCCCTTATACTAGCATGTGATTTATTCAATCATGTTAAACCATGCCATATAGTGATTATTGAACTAGACTTGTAATCTAGGGTCTTTGGGCTTTGAATAGTTCATTTGTGAGCCTAGTTGTATTGGAACTCTAGAATGGATGATGATAATTATAAAAATTTATGATTCTTGGGATGTATGGTGTGATTGTTGCCCATGCATGGTCTGAACTATTGTTAGATTTGAAATTTAGGAAATATGGGTGTAATGCCTATGCTTTAACTTGTAGGACTTGATTGAAATATTTTGAATTAAAATTGCATCCCTACGGAATGTTTATAGATGTTAATAATGAGTTTTGAATGTATATTGCCTTAAGTGTGTTTGATATTCTATTGAACTGTGTCTGATTCCCAAGAAATAGGATTGTTATAAACTCCTGATGTTATTGAAGTACTTGATTATGTGCACGGAGTTGATTTTGTTATTATGTGCCAAGGATGTTGGACTTTATGCTTGGTGTGGGAAAATTTTAGGCACTACTGATGCCCTTTGTTTCCTGCTATGAAGCCCTCCTATGACTCATAGATTCCTCTACGAGTTGTAAGGGTCCTTTTTAGCAAGTAGTAGACATATGTGGTTCCTTCAAGTTTCTCATACGAGGCTCATATACGACTTGTAGTGCCTGCCACGACTCATAGTGAGGGTCTCGTACGCTTACATAAGTTCTAAAAAATATTTTTTAAAATGGTTACAAGCCCATACTATGACTCGTAGGTCACCCTACGAGTCATAACTATGTCTCGTATCTGGGATTAGAATGCATTTTTTGAAGGCATACTGGTTGTACGAGGGTAGTTTATGACTCTTAGGTCACCTTATGAGTCGTAACTGCACTCCTACCTAGAAACCTACAGTTGCATTAGCACATATTTACTTTTTAGTTGTTTTTGTTTCTTTTTCTTTATTTTGTGTTTCAGTGGATCAAACATCTTGAACTAACATGTTGCTTTGTGTTTTGTTTTCAGATTAAATGCTTTCAAAAATACAAATGGGCAATTCAAGCTCTACAATGGAGGTTGGAAGATGAATCCTCCAAAATCAAGCAATCTGAGGACTCTGTTGAAGTCCACAGAGTTAGGGTAGATTCAGAGGCCAATAGACCTCAGACTCGGGCACTTGTAGTGAAAACGCCCATGGAATTTAGTAGTTCCTCCCAGTCTGAAGAGGAGGAACAACAGGGCAATGGGGATGGGGCAATAGCAGCTTGCCACAGATGACCCCCTCACACTCAAGTTCAAAGTCGGAGTCGGAGAGTGCTTCTCAGTAGGAAGAGGTTCAGTCCCAACCCCCAGTCGATGGCAAATGATGCATCCCTAGGATGAAGGAAATATACAATCAGGGGTTGGAGCCTAAAGGGCAAGGCAAGCTGGTCCGCCAATTTCATGAGGAGTCTCGGTTGAATGCCTCAGGTTTAGATAAAGTGCTCAGATTGGATACTGGATTGGACGAGGACAGACTATGGTGGACGACACAGCAGCTAGGCAAATATGCCCCTTATGTAGTTCATAATTTCTATGCAATGTATCTTGCTAAACTCAGCCGGGGTTGTCGAAGAATAAAGACCAGTTGAGCAGCCAAGGCTATAGGTGGTGATAGTTCGAGAGAGGAATTTTGATATCTCGGAGGAGATAATCCGACGAGTGCAGTTTGGGCCTACTTATATAGTTCCTCAGTCTACCATGTAGTACAGTAACCATAATGAGAAGATGAGGAAAGTGGTGATTGTAAAGGACATTAGGGCCAGGATAGAGTTGCTATGGTTGATAGACAATCAACTCTACGAGGTGGGTGTCAAGCCGACATAGGTCACAAACCACGCAGATCCTATAGTAAAGGCACACCTTTCATTCTGGGCCAAGTTTTGGTAGTCCACTATCCATTGGCATATTAGGTCAACCTTTATAGGTAATGTAATCACCCTCGAGAGAGTCATACTATTGGCAAGCATTCTAGCTTGGTCTGCTATAGATTGGGCCTAGATCATTTCAGAGTAGATTCATGAGGCTGCAGCTCGGACGAGCACCTCACTGCCATTTCCAGTCCCTATTCATTGACTATACAGTGCAGCAGGTGTTTCTATTGACCATCACTAGGACCCTCATATGGAGGCCACACGCACTATAGATTATAGACTGATAAAGGCTGATGAGAATCCGGTGGCCTTACCATGAGCAGCTCCTTCAGCTATGCTAGAGCTGTTCCCAATAGAGCCTTAGCTTCCAGGTTCACCTCTAGCTACTACCAGCACTACTTCGGCTACTGTAGAGCTCACATCGGCGATTAAGATCGCATCTACACCATCCTCCAACACTCCAGCACCAACAATATCTTCCTTATAGGTTGACCCTCTTTTCTCTGTTGTTGCATTTCAGGCTTTATTGCGCAGGGTGTCTGTAGTAGAGAGAAGGTTACATGAGCAATCAACATGGGTCTAACCATTGATTGATCAAACTATTCGGGACTTTGAGGAGAGGATGAAGACATTTGATAGAAATTTGGTTGATGAGAGAGTCTGAGTAGTGGACGCCGATGTCAATGTGTTTGAGACTAGAGTCCACAAGAGGCTTGAGGGAGCTAGTCTTGCTGATGCAAGTGCAGTTATTGAGCAGTTGGCCAAATTAAAGGCCGACTTATTACAGATGTTGGCAGCCCCTGTTCTAGCCCAGAGAGATCACCGGTAGGAGATGAGATATTTGATTGGCTCACTGATCATTCGAACACCTGAGGAAAGAGGCTACTCGAGCACATTGAACTAGAGCTGACCCCAAAGAAGCCAAGATAGGACGAGGAGCCTGCATCCGAGGAGGTGGTGCAGGAGTCACTTTTGTTGGTGGCTATTCAGAGAGAGAGAGAGATCACAGCACACCCGACCTGGAGAGGGTACTTCTGGCACTACAGCAGAGGGGGAGAGACAGCTCCAGGATCCTATAGACCAGTAAGAGACCAATGCTTGATGCACCATGATGTTTGATTTCTTTTGACCCCAGTGCTCATTTTGTCATGATTGGATACTTAATTTTCTTTTCAGATAATCTTTCTATTATGTTGGTTTTGGTTGTGTTTAAATATGTTTATGTTGGATGTTCATTCTACTTCTACTTTGGATGTTTATTTTTTATTTTTAATGGATGTATGTACATATTTCTATGTTATCATGTTTTGTTTATGTTTTTGTTTTTGCTTTGAGGACAAAGTATCATTTTTTGGAGGGGTAGTGGAAGTTATGGATTAAAGTGAAGTCTGAGTAGCCTCAAGTCCATAACTTTCCCTAATTTTGATCCCAAGGTTTTCTTGTCGTGTTTCTTTTTCCTTGTGGATGTTTAATTTTCTGTTGAACCAGCATGTTTAGGTAGTATAGATAATTTGTAAATGTATAGTAATGGTATATGTTGGTATTTATATGATTTTTAACTATTCTTTAATCTTTTGATGAAAAAATTGGGTACCATCAAAATTTTTGAGGTTATGATTATTGATGCATTCATACATTTTTTAGTATATGGCAATGTTTTTTCTGATATTGTGAAGGTAAGTTGAGACTGAAAGCATGACCTGTGAGTCCATACTTGATTGTGGATGCAAATGTCATGTGTGTTATGACTATATTTTGCTACATTCATGCATCCTGTATGGACTAAGAACTTGCCTTATTACTCTAAGATTGGTTTGGGTGATATGGTAGAGATGGAAAGGATCTTAGGCCCTTGTTCTTTGAGTGAAACCAATTTTAGCCTAAATGACCCACCAAGTAATTGAGTGAATCCCTTGTCCTAAATTTTAGAGCTTCTCATGCACTCATTCTTTCTTGATACTCTGTTGACTTAACCTTATTTAATAAAATACCTTGATATTGGCCCTGGTCTATCCTTGAATATGTGAACCTTGATTAAGGCCAAAAGCCTAAGTTAAGGGTGGCTGCAGTTGGTGGCCCTGGTTTGAGGCATAGATATTGTGTACTTCACCTGAGGCTAAAAGCCTAAGTTGAAGGTGGCCCTTATTGTGGTAAAGTAATAATAATAAGATAGTTAGTTGGGAAATCAAGAAAGAAATGAAAAGGCATGAACTGAGTGAAGAAAAAGAAGAAAAGTGCCTTAAATTGAGAAAAAAGTAGTAAAAATGAGTTCGAAATCAAGGCACAACTAAAAAATGAGAAAGAACGCACTCGAGAAAAGTTCAAAACAAGAGAATAAGGGTGGATTGATTTAAAAGGGTTGGACTCATAGTTGGATTGCCAGGTATCTCACTATGTTCTTGTTTACTTATTAATTTTACAGTCCTATTTTAAAAATAGTAGTTGGTACCTGAATCAGAGGAAATGATATATATGCCATTAGTATAGTTGTTGTGTATTTGTCTTTGTCTGTGTAGATTGAGTCATCGCTTGAGGACAAGCAATAATTCTAAGTTAAGGGTGTTGATGTGTTGTCAAAATGCAACATATATGGTGCCTGAAATAAGGGATTTTGTGAGTTCTTAAAGTGACTTTTTAGTGTTTTGATGTGTTTTTATGTTAATCTTGCAGAAAAGTTAGGTTGGCATAATTTTGAGGAAAAGTTGCAGATTTTGCTAAAGCATAGGCCATACGAGCCCTCCTACTAGTCGTAGCTCATGGTATGAGTCGTAGGTTGTGTTGAGAAGAAAAGTTACAGATTTTGCTGAAGTATAGGCCTTACGAGCCAACCTACGAGTTGTAGCTCATGCTACGAGTCATAGGTTGGTGTCATAGTAGGAATCGAAGACCAAAAATCAGAAATTTTCCAAGTAAAGGTCACTCCTATGAGGACATCCTATGAGTCATAAGACACACTACGACTTGTATAGGCGGACTAGTAACAAGAATCAGAGAGCCAAAATGTTGGACCAAAAAAACTGAAGACCAAGACTATGAGACAAATATATGAGTTGTATCCCAAGCAACGACCCGTACCTATCGTACCAGTTTAGTCCAAGATGCCAAGAACCTGATACAAGACCTCGACTACAACATGTAGGTCATCATATGAGTCGTAACTGCGAGACTTGTCAACTGCCAGCTGTCTTTTCTGTGTAAATTCTAGGGTTATTTTGTAAATACTATATATAGCTTAAGTTAGGTTTTTGAAAGAGAGTTCGACCAGTAGACAATCTACTATTAAATTTTGACTCTTCTCTTAGTTTGTTAGGGTAGTTTATTGTTCTCTATTAGAAAACCCATTTTGGGGGTTGGAAATCTTGCCTTGTACTCATTGTTGATCAATTAAGCTTGTGGGTTTGCAACTTTGGTGCGTATTCTCTATATTGTTATTGGTAAAACTCTCAACTATGTCTATAATGTGCATTTTTATATGTTTTGCTTTAGCCATAAGTAGCTAAGCACCAACAACTTGGGGTTGTGGGAACCATGGGTAGTTGACTTGAAATAACCTAGGTTTCTAGCATTTCTATGATTGGGGTTTTGCATGTATTATCTGTTTTCCTTCATTTTTATTGTTGTTTGATGGTGGCCAACACCGAACCCCGCCTACTATCTCGATCCCAACCAAGGTAGTGATGAATAGGAAAATAGAAATAGATGACAGAATTTGATTGATATGTTCTCATCTAATCAACCAAACCTGACCAATGGGAAGTTGACTAGGACTATTGGTAACGGTTAGTTGGCACGCCATGGTAGCTAACCAAGCACCATGGTGACATTTGACCTTCACCTTCACAAGAGGGTTAGAAGAACCTAAGTTACTGTCCTGCATGCAAATCACTAATTATATTTATATTATCTAGGGAAATCGAGTTGACGAACCATGGGGAACACAATTCCCGAGTTGTGCCCCAAATTGACTATTTCCTTGCATTATAGTTAGTGTTTATTTTATTTTATTTTTTTGAATCACAAACCCCTCCCCCCTTCCCATTTAGAGATTATAGTCATAAATACTAGAAATGATTAGTAGTGAAGTCTTGTAGTCAAGCCCTGTATTCCGTGTGGAATCGAACCTGAGGC
>DF358444.1:63346-95166 GCA_000787875.1 Solanum virginianum
TCTATAAATACTAGAAATGATTAGTAGTGAAGTCTTGTAGTCAAGCCCTGTATTCCGTGTGGAATCGACCCTAACCATGGTTAGGTTAATTGCTAACAACGACCACTTTCTTATTGGAGCATGAACATCATCAGGTCTTGATGTGAATGTCTTGAGGGTGTTGCAAGGTGTTAATTGATTGTTTTACTACATATGTTTTTACATGATTTCATCTCTAAATTGCATGGTCTTTTACCGCCATCACACACCCACCAAGTGTTTGATAAAATGTCTGGCTAGGATTTCTTGAGGAATTGAAGGTCCAATATATTTCTTATGAGTTAAATAATGTTATGATGAGTATATAATGATGAAATGAGGATGGAATGATGATAAAACTATAGTATGCATATGATGTATAATGATGAGAGGAAATGTAGGTATATGATGACTTTATGATGATGAAAGTATGTTGTACATGAGTTGACTTCATGAATAGTATCTATGATATTGCAAGTTAATTGCCTTGTTGAGGGGGGTACCAAGCCTCAATCATCTTATTGAGAGGGTGCCAAGTCTCAATCACCTTGACGAGGTAGTGCCAAGCCTCGGTTGCCTTGTTAAGGGGGTACCAAGCCTCAATCATCTGGTTGAGAAGGTGCCAAGTCGCAATCACCTTGACGAGGGGGTACCAAGCCTTGATTGCCTTGTTGAGGAGGTACCAAGCCTTAATCATCTTGCTGAAAGAGTGCCAAGTCTCAATCACCTTGGCGAGAGGGTACCAAGCTTCGGTTGCCTTATTGAGAGGGTACCAAGCCTCAATCACCTTGTTGAATGGGTGCCAAGTCTCAATCACCTTAACGAGGGTGTGTCAAACCTTGGATGCCTTGTTGAGGGGGTATCAAGCCTCAATCACCTTGTTGAATGGGTGCCAAGTCTCAATCACCTTAACGAGGGTGTGTCAAACCTTGGATGCCTTGTTGAGGGGGTATCAAGCCTCAATCACCATTCAAGGAATGGTGTGCCTTGGGGTTGAGAAGTAGTTCGCTTGGTCTATCCTACACAAATGATATCCTAGATGAGCATAAGTTACTTAAGCATGTTTTACCTATGTATTGATCATATATGTCATATTGCTATATCATGGCTATTGTCTATTGTTATGCATGTTGATTATGAAGTTTATCTCTTGTCTCATTGTATCTCACATACTTAGTACCTTCAAACGTACTAATGCATGCTCTTGCCTACATGATATCACTATGTAGGAACTGGAGCTCCATTTGGTCATCATCCTTCTCCACATGGCTAGTGGTATCCATTTAAACTAGTTGGTGAGTCCAACATTTCGGGGATATTGGTTTATATTCCTGTGTTATGTATTAAAGATTATATTTGCTTTTGTATGCTTTGACTATAAGGGTGAGCTGGTTGCTTGTCTTGGCCCCTGCTAAGTTTTATGTTAGAGATGTTGTTTGAAAAAATATGTATTATGCTTGATCTTTGACTCACTTATTATAGTCAAGCTATTTTACTATAAGTCATTTTCCCATAGTCCTAATTTCCCCTTGCTATTGTTTCTTATGTTATTTTATATTGCTTCCGCGACCAAGGATATATAGTGATATGCTATGAGGCTTGTTTGGGGTTTCTTTAGGTTTTCCATCCGCTGGTCACATGTAGGTCCTAAGCTTGGGTCGAGACAAAGATGGTAACAAAGCACTACGTTGTTAGATCCTTGGAGTTCAGCATACTACATCGATTAAAGTCTTATTTATGGTTGTGTTATGCACCACAACTATGAATAGGAGGCTATGAGACGTTTTAGATATGTTTCCCTTCTTCATTGTCTATGTCATGCTTTAGAAGTGAGATAGGGGTTTCCCTTCTAATGAATGTTTTTTGCTCTTCTAGTTGATCATACTACTTTAAATAGGGAGGCAACCAAAGGTAAGTTGAAGGTTTTGATTTTGATGGATCCGGGTTTCGCTATTCCTTTCATTATTACTTTTGTTGGCTAGTAGGCTTCTTATGTGTCACAAGTGGTGATGTGAACCTTTGGTGTTTATCTCTTAGTGGTGTATATGGTTGCTACAAAGTCCATAAGTGTTGATCTATGTTCATATTGTATTAGGTCTTGCCTTCTGACTTGTTGGAGATGGTGTGGTGGTTTTGATGTTATACTTGGAATGGAATAGTTGCATGCATATTATGTCTTCATGGATTGTAGGACCCATAGTGTTAGATTTTGACTCCCTAATGAACCCATCTTTGAGTGGAAGGTTGTCAAGTGGTAGCAAAAGAGGTAGGTCCATTCATGTATTAAGGTTTGATTGATCTTTAAGGGTTGCCCTATGTTCGTATTGACTAGAGTCTTATCTTGTGATCGTGGTTGAACTTAACTTGTTAGGTTGGAGGTCTTGGGGTGGTTTGGCTACTTGCATAGCATGTTTCCAATGAGTGTAGAACCCGTAAGGTTGTAATATGATGGCTGAGGATGGTCAATCTATTTGGTCAACTTCAATGGGTTAGTCACTTCACTAAGGTTGATCTTCGGTTAGAGCTTTGTCCCCAAGTAAGCATTATTAGAATTGGTAGAGTTGTTCGGTTGATTTATGCATTGGCTATGTTTATGGGTCCCTAGAATAGGATCTTAAAACCCTACCTTGATATGTTTATGGTGGTCTCTAGTGATGAGGCACTGATTTGTTTAGAGCTTGTGAATTACTTGGGGGTAGGGTTGTAAGTCTTAGATGATGAGAGATTATTTGCCAAATATGATAGATATGCATTGTGGATAGCAAGAAGGTGGTTAGAAATCCTTAAGGATTATGATATGAGTGTGTATTATGTCCCCATTGAGGCTAGTGATATGATTGATGCTCAAAGTAGGGTGCCTATGGGTAGCCTACCGTTGTGTTAATGGTGGTAAAGAGGTAACTAGTGTAGTTCATCGGTCAGCTGGATAGGGAGTTAGGTTGAAGGAAGTTGAGAATGGTAGTATAGTGTTCTTGAGGGTTCCAAATCTTCTTGGGTTAAGAGGTCTAGTTTAAGCTAGTCCATGATTTCCGTCTTATTAGAGTTGGAAGTTTTGGGTGATAAGATGATAAAGTGGAGGTTGACTCCCAAGAGGGAGATGGTGGTTATGGTACCAAATAGGTTAGGAGTATTTAAGGTTGCCAATGGTCTCCGTGGAGATAGGGATGGGTGAATGGAGAAATTGAATGATAATGATACTGTGTTTGCCAAGGCCCTTTTTGGAGGAGTCATCTATTTGTATGTGTCTCTCGAGAAGTCGGTGCAGGCATGGAGAAGCAATATCCATATTTCTTTCATTCTATTAAAGCTTATGATAATACGTCAAGTCATTTCTATGATTCCAAGTCTTATGTTTCAGCCCCTATGTCATTCATATGCATTCATGTTTAACTTGGCAAATACATGGTGATTTTACACTTATGTTGAGATTTTGAAAATAATGTTTTGAATCATTTGAATACATTTTAGCATGACGTTTAACTACATTATGATTTTCAACTATATGCCATGCAATGGATCTTATTGTTGGAAGTTCGATGTTCTAATTCAAGCCTTGTTCTTCCACATTTGAGGATGAATGTTCCCAAGGGGAAGATATTGTGACACCCCGTAGCTCCATACTCTTGTATCCATGTTTCAAACCTCAGTTAGGTTGGGTTTGTATTAGGTTCATGAGAGACTCCTAGTACCTAAACGAGTTCAGGACTTCCCTAATTGTTGAGGTTTGGGTGATGGTTCATGCAAGGGTCATTTTAAACTATCATAACTTTTAGCACACTTCGAACTGGGTGGCCCACACATATCAAATGCAATCTCTTTGAGTTATCTTTCCAACACACTTTTTTCACCTCATTTAGAGTTCGAAGTCAAATGTTATGGCCATTTTACTGAAGACTGCTAGTGTAGAGTTACACAACGAGCCCATAGTTATGAGTCATAGGTCGGGGTACGACTCGTAGTTCAAGCTCGTCACAATTTCTAGAGACTTCAAAATTGAGTCTAGGGGTTATGTGAGGGGTCCTAGGAGTTGTAGTGCTACCTACGGGTCGTAATGGGGGCCCATAATAGTCATTAGACAGCTTTTTAGGAAGGGTTATTTTAGTCCTTTCTCATCATTTCTAAGCTCTAGATTGACGTTTTTATGCTCATTCAAGATCCCAAAACCTTAAGTTCTTCGTTGTATTGATAAAATACTCTCTCAAACCCTTATACTAATATTTCACTCCAAAATGAAGTGTCCAAATCTCTTCCGGATCTAAGGATTTCCTTCAAGCTTCAAGCCTCCATTTTCAATCTTCGTCAAGAACTTCTCGAAAGCTATGGTATGTGGTGTTGAACCATTGGGTCCTTTCACCTGTGGTTCCTAAGCCTTTTTTTTGCTAATATTGCATGATTTAAAGTTGATTTTACATGTGGGTCTTGTATATTGAGAAATTTACTGCACTATGATTTTAGTTCATGAAAGTATGGTTGTTTTAGCATGTTTTGAGCTCTTAATCTTGGATGTATTGTTGGATATGATGAGGGGTGTTGATGTGAAAGTCTTGGGGTTGTTGCAAGGTGTTGATTGATGGTTTTACTATAGATTTTCTTGCATGATTTTATCTCTAAATTATATGGTCCTTTACCCCCATCGCACCTTCTAAGTGTTAGATAAAATGTCCGGCTAGGATTCATTGAGGAATTGAAGGTCCAATGCATGTCTTATGAGTTAAATAGTGCTTTACCCCCATCGCACCTTCTAAGTGTTTGATAAAATGTCCGGCTAGGATTCATTGAGGAATTGAAGGTCCAATGCATGTCTTATGAGTTAAATAGTGTTATGATGAGTATATGATGATGGAATGATGATGGAATGATGATGACAAAATGGTCTATATATGATGTATAATGATGAGAGGAAATGTAAGTATATAATGACTTTATGGCATTGGCTATGTTTATGGGTCCCTAGAATAGGATCTTAAAACCCTACCTTGATATGTTGTGGTGGTCTCTAGTGATAAGGTAATGATTTTTTTGGAGCTTGTGAATCATTTTGGGGTAGTGTTGCAAGTCTTGGAGGATGATCTTATTGAGGGGGTACCAAGCCTCCATTATCTTGTTGAGAGGGTACCAAGTCTCAATCACCTTGACAAAAGGGTGCCAAGCCTCAGTTGCCTTCTTGAGGGGATATCAAGCCTCAATCATCTTGTTAAGAGGGTGCCAAGTCTCAATCACCTTGACGAGGGGGTCCCAAGCCTCGGTTGCCTTGTTGAAGGGGTACCAAACCTCAACCATCTTGTTGAGAAGGTGCCAAATCTCAATCACCTTGATGAAGGGGTGTCAAGCCTCGGATGCCTTGTTGATGGGGTATCAAGCCTCAATCACCATTTAAGGAATGGTGTGCCTTGGAGTTGAGAAGTAGTTCACTTAGTCTATCTTTTACAAATGATATCCTATATGAGCATGTTTTACTTATGCATTGGTCATGCATGTCATATTGTTATATCATGCCTATTGCCTATTGTTATGCATGTTGATTATCAAGCTTATCCCTTATTGCATTGCATCCCATATACTTAGTATATTCAAACGTACTAACGCATACTCTTACCTACGTGATATCACCATGTAGGAACTGGAGCTCCATTTGGTGATCATCCTTCTCCACGTGGCTAGTGATGTCCATTCAAGCTAGTTGGTGAGTCCTCTATTCTGGGGACATTGGTCTACATTCCTATGTTTTGTATTAAAGACTATCTTTCCTTTGGTATGCTTTGGTTATGAGGGTGAGCCCGGTTACTTATCTTGGTCCTCGCTAAGTTCTATGTTAGAAGTGTTATTGGATAAGATGTGTATTATGCTTGAGCTTTGACTCACTTATGATATTCAAGCTATTTTAATATAAGTCCTTTTCATTTAGCCCAATTTCCCCTTGATATTGTTTCTTATGTTGTTTTATATTGCTTTCGTGGTCAAGGATGTATAATGATATGCGATGAGGCTTGTTTGGGGTTCCTTCGGGTTCCCCATCTGCCGATTTTCTAGGCTCTAGGCTTGGGTCATGACAGTCCGCATTACAGACCAGACACTGACCAGTATAACTTTTTCCTTACATTTTCTTATGTGCCCAAGGGCATTGGGGTCATAACCCCATGTCCACTTAAACATGAAACCATCATATTTAGCCATTTTTCAACTCTATATCACTCAAGACCCTTATAAAAAGCTCTCCAACACTTAACTAAATATTTCATACTGATAAGCTCATTTCGTGCTTATTTTGAGACTCATATTTAAAGCGATTTTTGTTAAAAATAATTCAAGGCATATTAATTCTTTTATTCAAAAATATTTTCAAAATCATGAATTGTATAAACAAGGTCTACGCAGAGGATAATACAGGAATTAAAGCAAAATAAAGTAAAAATGAAGCAAAAAGGAGTGCCGGTAAATCATGTCATGAAGCTCGGATAAAAATTAGAAGCTGATGAAGAAGAAAATTGCTCAAAACGAAGAAAATCGTCAAAAAGGCAAAAAGAAAATCTCAAAAAGTGAAGAAAATTACGAAAAGTGAAAAAGTCAACGAAGGACGATCGGCCTTCGAGGAAGGACACCCGTCCTTCGCGGAAGGATGTCCGTCCTTTGCAGAAGGACGCCTGTCCTTCGTGCCTATATATAGGCAGTCCCGGATCCCTTTGTGAACAACATCAAAAATTCCAAGATTTTCCTTTATTTTCTTGTTCTTTAAATAGATCTTCTTGGGTTGTATTGAATTTAAGCTTTTGAGAGTTGAATTTGTGGACCGTTCAAGTTCACGCAGTGTAATATTTTGCTTACTATTGTAAGTTTTCATGGTTATTTTATCTTATAATAATTTTATTATCATGTCTAAATATTATTTTATTATATGTTCTAGTATAATTGCTATCATATCTACATAATTTACTTAGGATTATGAATTGACGTAGGATCATAAATATATAGAATAATATTATTATTTCAGTCTATTTAATTATTTATTTTAGACTAGTTGCTTTCAATTATAGAAAAAATAAATCAATGAATTTGGCCAATTTGTTAATTAATTATTGGAAGACTATAATTTGAATGTAATAATATAAATGATACTTTTAGCCAACTACATTGATGCATGCTATTAAACCTAGGGATAGGATTAATTCAGTAAATCAATCTTGACCGGATGATTACTAGTTTAAAAAATTAATTAATTAAATAAACTAGGTAGCAAGATTATTCTGAAATTATTCATGACCGAATGATTACTAGTTTAAAAAATAAATTAATTAAATAGACTGGTAGCAATATTATTCTGAAATTATTTACGACCTGAGTTTAATTCATAATCCTTATTTTAATAATTATTGTAAATTTGTTCAAAATATCCAATTCATATTCGAATTCAGGGGACTTCCAATACCAATTATTAAACTTTGCCTAACTAATTTTAATAGAATATTTCCCTTGAGCCAATCCTTGAGAATACGACGCGGGACTAAATGGATTCCTCATGGAATAGATTGACTATCGCAAAACTGATTCATCAAATGGCGACGTTACCAGGGATTGGCACAGAAAAATTATGTTAAAATTTTTTTTTAGCCTGGAAAAAAATTGGTTAGGTCAATTTTGTAGCATATATTATTTGTTTTAATTCTTTTTGTAATTACTATATGCTTACTCGCTCCAAAAACGCGAGTACTTCTTCTCAACAATCTCGAGTTTTTGAAAATCCCTTACACTTAGAAGATCCCTTAGCTCCTATTAGTCCTAAGAATTCACCTATGGAGGGTTCTGGGAAAGGTGAGGAAGAAATTAAACTTTACGATTTTGAGAGAGAAGAAAAAATAGAACAACCTGTTGGTAGGGTACTAATGGCTGATAGGAAGAGTTGGAGATGTACTCCAAGCTATGAGTCCAACATATACAGAAGAGGAACCTATAAGGCTCCCCAATATTGATGCCTATATGTTCAAGATCAAACCTGTCATGATTCAAATAGTCTCGAGCAATCAATTTTGGGGGCAGAAGATCTTCGGGCTCACATTCTTTGGTTTTCACTAACCTGTCAAATATTTAGGGCAAATGGAGTGTCTCCGGACCGTATTAAGTTATCGTTGTTTCCTTTTTCACTACATGATAAGGCGGCATGGTGGCTTAATATGTTCCCAAGTGGGCATTTTACTACTTCGGATGATCTTCATCCAGCCATTATGCATGAATATTTCCCACCTTCTGCCTTTGCTATGATCAAAAATTCAATTCAAAATTTCAGCTAAGTTCTGTCAGAATCTTTAAGTGAGGCTTGGGAAAGATTCAAGGATCTAAAAATCAAATGTCCTCCTACACTTATAGACCCTACTAGTATAATGTTCCATCTCTATCAAGGACTTCTGGTGCCATCAAAGAAAGAACTTGACCATTTTTCAAAGGTAGGTTCTTTCTTGACATGACACCATAAGAAAGTGAGGAATTAGTTAAGAAGCTCACTTGCAATGCAAAATATTGGTATAATGAACGAGGTGTGACAATTAAAGCTGGTCTATATGAGGTAAACCAATCGACAGCATTCAAAGCAAGTATGGAAAGCTTTGTGAAAAGAACTATTCAAGAAAAACTTGGACCTGTCAACCATCATCCGAATAGTAACAATCATAACGAACCAGTGGCTCAAGCTGAAACATATCATCAATGTGGTTCAAGTTCTCAACAATTTGAGCTTATTCTGTCATGTGAATCATGTTTTAGAAATCATTTAACTTCTCATTTCCCATATTTTAAGGAACCAATTTCTCCCGCCCCAAAAGAGGTAAATTTGGAAAATATGCCAAAAAAGGGGAGGGACCATGGGCAAACAATAGTCATCAAGGCTACTGGCCTAATGATCTTCCAAGAAATAATTTTTAATGCAATAATGATTTCAAACAAGGAGGATGGAATAACTAGCGGGGGGCAAATTTTAACTCTAGAGGGGGGGAATAACCAAGTTTATGTTCCCCCAAATCAAAGCCAAATGGAAGACCCAACTGCTGAACTAAAAAGAATGATAGAAGAAAGGGATTGAAAAAATGATCAAAGAATTCAGAGATTTGAGAAAGCCTTGGAACAAAGTCAGAAAACTAATGAAGAGCTTCTTTGGAAAATGATGGAACAATTGTCAATTCGTCAATTGGGAACTCTGCCCCCAAAACTGAACCTAATCCTCGTGAACAAATCAGTGCCTTTACATTGAAGAGTGGGAAAAAGGTTATAGGCCTGGAGCAGAGTATGAAATTAACCCTAGAGATAGGTAGGGTTGAGCTAGTTGCGAAAGGAGAAGAGGAAAGGAAAGAAGAGAAAAAGGAGAAGGAGTCATCCTCAGGCGAGCGAACAATCAGGTAAAAATCCCATCATGGAGAAACTAACTATTCCTTTTCCTTCGAGGGTGAAGAAAAATGATGATGCAAAGGCCTTCCAAAAAATTTTTAGAAATCATAGGCCAAGTGGAAGTTAAATTATCCCTCATGGATGTTTTGACAGAAATGCCAAAATATGCTAAGTTCCTTAAATATTTGGTTACTCATAAGAGGGATTGGAAGGATGTTCCAAATGTTAATTTAAATGCAAACTGTTCTGCATTTATCCTCTAGCAATTTCCTAAAAAATGCCAAGATCCAGGGAGGTTCACTATTCCCTATTCTATTGACGACATTCACTTCAAGCAAACATTGGAAGATTTGGGTACAAGTATTAATTTAATGCTAACATCGATTATGGAGTGATTAGGAATTATGAAACTAAAACCAACCCATATGTGTATTCAATTAGCAGATACTTCTATTCAATATCCTCTAGGCATAATTGAAGATATACACGAGAAGGTTGATAAATTCACATTTCCTATAGACTTCGTAATCCTGGATATGAAGGAAGATATAGAAATACCCCTAATATGAGGGCGACCATTTCTAGCAAATACTACGGCACTGATTAATCTTCATGATGGTGAAATGACATTTAAGGCTGGAGAGAATGAATGTACCTTCAAGCTCACTGATATAATGGATAAGTCTCCAGGCCCCACAAAATTTTGTCATTCGATAAAGATCATATGAGTCAAAGGGTCTGTTGAGACACTTTTTAGGCTAGATACAATTTTGAGGGAAGAAGGAGATTAGTGTGAGGAAGTTCTATAGAAAGAAATTGAAAATGCTAAGCCTAAGGGATCAAGTTCTCTAGAATTGAAGCCATTTCCTAACCATCTTGAATATGCATTTTTGGATGAAAAGGGGCAATGCCCTATTGTAATTGCATCAGATTTGACTATGGAATAGAAAAGCAAACTATTGTCAGTTCTTGTGCAACATAAATAAGTATTTTCTTGGAAATTAGAGGATATTCAAGGAATAAGCCTAACTTTCTGTACCCATAAAATCACAATCGAAGAACGGTTGAAGCCTGTTATTCAGGCATAGCGGAGATTAAATCTAAGGTTGATGGAAGTAGTGTAAAAGGAGGTGATTCGATTGTTAGACGCGGGTATCATCTATCCAACATCTGATAGTCAATGGGTATCTCCTATTCATATTATCCCAAGAAAGAAGGAATGACAGTGGTGAAAAATGAGAAGGTTGAACTTGTGCTTAGTCACACGATGACCGGGTGGAGAATGGTAATAGATTATCAAAAGTTAAATGATGCTACCCAAAAGGATCATTTTCCACTTCCCTTTATTGATCAATTTATTAAGAGATTGCTGGGCATGCTTACTACTATTTTCTTGATGGTATGAGCGGATATTTTCAGATGTATATTAACCTCAAGGATTAGGAAAAGACCACTTTTACATGTCCATTTGGAACATTTTCCTTTTGGTGGATGTCATTTGGGTTGTGTAATACCCCCACCACTTTCATGAGATGTATGATAGCTATATTTAAGAAATTTATTGGGGATTTCATGGAGGTCTTCATGGATGACTTTTCTATTATGGAGAATTATTTGAAGAATGTCTCAATAATTTGGAAAAAGTGTTAGAGCGGTGTGAGGAGACTCATATGGCGTTAAGTTGAGAAAATTGCCATTTTTTGGTCAAAGAGGGAATTGTGTTAGGGCATAAAGTTTCCAAAAAAAGGTGTCAAAGTGGATAAAGCTAAGATTTGAGGCAATTGAAAGACTTCCCCCACCAACTTCCATAAAATCTATCTGAAGCTTTCTAGGCCACACTATTTTTTAGCAAAGGTTTAAAAGGAGTTTCTCAAAAATTGCCAAACCTTTGACACGTCTCTTAGAAAGAGGGACGAAGTTCAACTTTGACAAAGAATCCATTGATACGTTCAACACATTGAAGGAGAAGTTTATTATTGCACCAGTTCTGGTGGCTCCTGATTGGTTGAAACATTTTGAAATCATGGGTGATGCTAGTAATTTAGTAGTAGGGGCAATATTGGGACAAAAAGAAGAAAAATGTTTTCACCCAATCTACTATACTAGTAAGACATTATCAGGACCACAATTGAATTATACGACCATAGAGAAGGAATTTCTAGCAATTGTTTATGCCTTGCAAAATTTAGGCCTTATATCATTTTATCGAAAGTAATTGTCTACACCGATCATTCGGCATTAAGATATTTACTTCAGAAAAATGATGCAAAGCCTAGATTATTGCGTTGGGTTTTACTTTTGCAAGAATTTAACTTTCAAATAAGAGATCGAAGAGGTATAGCCAACCAAGTAGCTGACCACCTCTCCCTATGGAACTAGAGATGGCTAAACAATTTAGGAGATGCAAGGTGGACGAAGAATTCCCTTTTGAGAAGGTTTTACAGGTTCAAGAGAAGATGCATTGGTATGCTGATATAACTAACTTTCTCACCAGCAATTTCGAGCCTACTATGATGTCTTCCCATCTCAGAAAGAAACTCAAAAGGAAAGTTGTCCATTATTTTTGGGATAACCCGTACTTGTTCAGAGTTTGTGCAGATCAGGTGATTAGAAGATGTGTTAATAATGAGAAAGGATGGAAAATCCTAGAACACTATCATGCTGGGCCAGCTGGAGGCCATTTTTCAGGCAGTAGGACTGCTAAAAAGGTATTAGACTGTGGATTTTATTGGCCGACCATTTTTTGAGATGCCCACACATTTGTATCCAAATGGGTGGCATGCCAGCAAACGGGAAATAATACCAAATGTGATGAAATACCACTACATTATATATTTCTTTGTGATGTATTTGATATTGGGGTATTGGCTTCGTAGGTCCCTTTCCAGTTCACATGGTACTAAGTATATTTTGGTGGCAATTGAATATGTCTCGAAATGGGTTGAAGCATAAGCATGTTCAAAAAATGACAGTCGCACAGTTGTGCAATTTTTGAAGAAGTTATTTACGAGGTTTAGAGTACTCGGGTGCTTATAAGTGATCAGGGTACACATTTCCGAAATGACCCTTTGGCCAAAACTTTAGAGAGATATGGGGTTCATCACAAGAGAGGTGTTGCCTACCACCCTCAAACCCAAGGCCAAGTAGAAAATGACAACAGAGATATTAAGGGCATTCTGAGTAAAACAGTGCTAAAACACAGAAAGATTGGAGTCTGAAACTGGATAACACATTATGGGCCTTCTGTATACCATACAAACCCCTATAGGATCTACTCTTTTCCATCTCATTTATGGGAAGTCTTGCCATTTACCCATCGAGATTGATGGGCATTACAAAAAGTATGCCTAGATTTGGAAAGAGCTGGAAAGGAGAGATTCTATCAACTCAGCAAGTTGGATGAATGGAGGACGTTAGCCTTCTATAATAATCACCTTTACAAGGAGTATATGAAGAAATATCATGAAACACATATCAAGAAATCCAAGGAGTTCAAAAAGGGGGACCTAGTGCTCTTATACAATTCTCGGTTGAGATTATTTCCTAAGAAACTGAAAACAAGATGGTCTGGTCCATTTGAAGTAATAAAGATTTATCTATTTGGGACCATTGAATTCTAAGAAAAAGGTGAGAAGTTTAAGGTTAATGGTCATAGATTAAAAAATTTTGAAGGGGGGAGTGCCCCAAGAAAGAACCTCAATGTACCTCTAAGATTGGAAGGTTTTGAAATGAAACCTTTTGGTGTCAAGCTAATGACTTTAAAGAAGCACTGAATGGGAGGCAACCCATTAATATGATGTAATAAGAAGTTAATAATAAATAGTAATAACAGATTTAGGAAGGAGTGTTGTAAAAGGAAAATAGAGTGTGCTTCTTATCATTGGCTATTTTTGTAGATGGCTCATCGACGATCTAGGTTCCCTGGAAATCCATCCCACTACATATATTTAGGTGAACAGATTCCTTTTAGTGTGGATGAGGCTCGTAAGTGATTTATAGAGTGGTGATAACAGAGAGAGGTGGCCCCTCCTATGGTTCTTGATGTTGAGGCCATAGAGTTATATGGGCTATGGGAGAGCATTCATGCTCTGCTAGCTGATTCTAGCTGGAGGAGATTATTACTTTTTGAGGGTCCCATGAGTCTAGGATTGACGATTGAGTTTCTGGGCTCGCTTTAATTTTGGAACGACCAGTGTCTAGAGCTGAAGGCGAGTCGCATTAGGCCTGACACTCACATGGTTTTTACATTCAAAAGGAAAGAGCACACTATGTCAGTGAGGGACTTAGGTTATCACACTGAACAATACCCGAAGGACTATACATGATCTATACCCTTTGATCAGCTTGTAAGGGAGTTGGATACTTCTTTTGATAATGAAAGATTTTGGCGCACCCACTCCACTGACACTCGACACCTTAGGTATAAGGAGTCTACATCCTCATATCGGCGAGAGCTAGGTTGGAGGGTCCTAAGCTATGTTCTGAGTATGTCTTACTTCGGATGCTCTCAGGAGGCAATTCGAGTAAGCAAGGATGATATCTTCTTCTTATGGAGTTTGGTGGAGCATAGGGAGGCAAATCTAGCCATTTTTGTCGCATGCTTCTTCGCCTCCCAGGGGTCGAAGAACAGACTCACTATCTAGGCTGGTCCACTAGTAATGTTGTTAGCCCAGTCTCTCATGCCAGTGCATTCGATTGTTGACATACAGTCTCTGAATGATAGAAGGGTCCGTCTCATGCCAACAAACCTTTAAAATATGCATTTCATTCATCCGATACTCAATTCTGAGTCAAAGATAGAGGAGGAGATATGTGATCATCCGGCACCTGAGCAGCCGCACTCAGAGTCGCCTCAGCTACAGTCACATGCATATCACCCTTTTTTTAGTCTTCATCATCTTCATCCCGAGCTCCATGTTGTGCAGTTACACTACAGAGCATGATGGTAGGGATTGATCATCTCATATTATTACAGGATGCTCGATGGGCATAGTAGACCGCTGCGCAGGATGCTCGTTGGCAGGTTTGGACCACAGCACAGGAGGAGCACCAGAGAGCACAGGATATCAGGTTTGACCAAATATACTCATGGGTGGAGGCGATGTACTTTGCTCAGTTCAAGGACAGATGTCCACCTAGCGGCAATTTTGGCCCCCTACCTAGTATGATTTCTCCTTCTTTTGCATGATTGATGTTTTGTTATTTGAGACAAGTGTTTCTGGACAGACTCTGTGGATACTTATTGAGGAAGTTTCTGAGCTTCATGCCATTTTCCCCTATTTTGTCATGTGATGATATATGCCTTGCTTTATTGTATTATTGGTAGATTTCTATTGCATATGTTTATCTCCAAGTGTGAGGATATATTATTATTTGCATATGAGTCTTTTACTCAGAAACTTTAATTTTCCAAACACTTTAATCCATGAGGGTGTGGTTCCTTCTAAGTGTGAGGAGGATATGGTTTCGGATAAAAACACTCATTAGGAGTATTCTAAGCTATACTAATTAGAACTAGCTATATGAGCATAGTCATCACCTTTATTTTTTTAAAAAATTCATATCTCTTAAAAAAACATTTTTTAGTTAGTAACCTTCTTATGCTAAACCATATATTTGCACATATTTTTGGTAATTTCGGCCTAAATTGAAAGTTGGGGAACAAATTTTGTAAAATCAACTCTTAATTTTCAAAAACAAAAAGAGAGAGAGAGGGAGTGAGGAGGTTAATTAATTTTTAACACTTTGTTGGAAATGTTTTTAGATAATGCTCCGCTATTTTCAAAATATGAGCATTTGTTGTTCATGAAAAAGATCTTTTCAAAACAATAGGAGTTTTTGAATCAAATCAGATAAAAGAAACACACTTTGTCGAGACTAAGTTTAGAATTAAATAATAAATCACAAAGCATTTGATTCTATGTCATTTGGTGAGACTTAGTACTTATTGAAAAAAAAGTATGGATTGTCTAACCAAAAAATAATTGGTTCTATGTCATCTGATGAGGTTAGACAATTTTTGAAAAAGTACAATATTTTACGTGTCAACAGGGCAAGGATATGTTATCAAATAACCCCTACATTTTGAAATTTTCTTTTCTTAAACAACTTTCCAACTAAGTCATTAAATTTTATTTGACTTCACCACTTTGAAAATTAAAAGAGTTGATTACTAATTTTCTTCCTCTGAATTATGTAAAATGGTTGGTGAAAAAAAATTGTGCAGACATTTGAGTCTAGCAGAACTAAGTTTCATATTCTTTTTTCAAGAAAAATAAGAGGTAGTAATTTTAAATGTCAAGGTTGATTGCTATATTCATGTATCTACGCTTTTAAATGTATAGCTCAAGATACACTCTCTGTAAATCTTTTGTTATCCTAATCTTTGTAAATAAACAGTTTATTGCTTGAGGGCAAATAATGTTTAACTGTGAGGAATTTGATAAGCTCATTTCGTGCTTATTTTGGGACTCATATTTAAAGGATTTTTGTTAAAAATAATTAAATAATTCAAGGCATATCTATTATTTTGTTCAAAAATTTTTTCAAAATCATGAATTGGTATAAACAAGGTCTGCGTAGAGGATAATACATGAATTAAAAAAAATGAAGTCAAAATGAAGCAAAAAGGAATGTCGGTCAATCATGTCATGAAGCTCGAATAAAAATTACAAGTTGATGAAGAAGAAAATTGCTCAAAATGAAGAAAATTGTCAAAAAGGCAAAAAGAAAATCTCTCAAAAAGTGAAGAAAATCTTGAGAAGCGAAAAAGTAAATGAAGGACAACCGGACTTTAACGAAGGACGCCCGTCCTTCGCGGAACCCGTCCTCTATACCTATATATAGGCAGTCGCGGATCCTCTATTTGAACAACATCAAAATATTTTGAGTTTTTTTTTTGTTTTTTTTTTGTTCTTTAAAAGATTTCTTGGGTTCTATTTGAATAGAAGCCTTTGAGAGTTAATTTTGTGGACCTTTCGAATTTACATAGTGTAAAATTTTGCTTACTATTGTAAGTTTTCGTGGTTATTTTATCTTATAATAATTTTATTATCATATCTAAATATTATTTTATTATATGTTCTAGTATAATTGCTATCATGTCTACATAACTAACTTAGGATTATGAATTGACGTAGGGTCATAAATATGTAGGATAATATTGTTATTTCAGTCTATTTAATTATTTATTTTATACCAGTTGCTTTCAATTGTAGAACAAATAAATTAATGAATTTGGACAATTTGTTAATAAATTATTTGAAGACTATAATTTGTATGTAATAATATAAATGATAGTTTTGGCGAACTACATTGATGCATGCTATTAAACCTAAGGATAGGATTAATTCAGTAAATCAATCTTGACCGGATGATTACTAGTTTAAAAAATTAATTAATTAAATAAACTAGGTAGCAAGATTATTCTGAAATTATTTACAACCTGAGTTCAATTCATAATCCTTATTTTAATAATGATTATAATATTTTTTCAAAATATCTCATTCATATTCAAATTTAGGGGACTTCTGATACCAGTTAGTAAACTTTGCCTGGCTATTTTTAATAGAATATTTCCCTTGAGCTAATCCTTGAGAATACGACACAGAAATAAATTGATTCCTCAGGGAATAGATTGACTACTGCAATACTAATTCATCACATACCAAATTAAAGGATTTCAAGATCAACTTTGGAACTCAAGGATTTACTTCAAGCTCTAAGTTTCTTTCAAGCTCGTCTCAAGAAAACCCAAGTTTAAGGTATGTGGGTTTCATCCATTGGGCCTTTCAACCATGGAGTTCAATCTTCCTTTTTATGAAAATTGCATGATTTTAAGTTTTTTACTTATGGGTATCTCTTAGTATGAAATATGAGCATGAATTATGTTGGGGCTTTAACAAAGTATTGTTGATTATGCATGAGTATCTATTTTAAGCTTACACTATGAGTTGATCTTTTTCTATTGAGACTATTCATGTTTTGAGCTATGAAACTATGATCTATTATGAGTTTTTATGATGGATTTCAAGGTACCCTACATGAGGGTTTTACTACATGTTTGTGGGTTAATTTGCATTAAGTTTTCTCATCTTATTTCACTCTCGAATTTCATGATTTTAAACTAGTATCATGAATCCACCAAGTGTTTGATAAAATGTCAAGTCAAGAATTATCAAGTTATCAATGATTATTTCATAATTTACAAGTCAAGTGATTATATGATGATTAAGGGGTTTCAAGTATGTATTGAATTGATAAAAAATATCTATGATTTTACAAGTATCAAGTTAAGCCCTATTTCAAGATTTTTACCTCTTGTGAGCCATTCATGTTAAAGCAAGGGTTTATGTATGATTATGATCTACTCTCATGTTCACGCTAGCCTCACTACTAGAGGTCAAGCATGTTTTAAGAGCTACTCATGTCATGCTTCCATATTTCTTACAAGTTATACAAGTTATGATTATTTCAAGTATTCTGTAGGATTTGACTTAGCACCAATTGAGGCTTAAGATAGGGGCTCAACTCAGGGGTCCTTATAAAGCCTTTTGTCTCTAAACTATGTGCCACCATAGGATTATGATTATTACCCTTTCTATACAAGTGGATCCATCTAGTCATGTTATCATGTTTGGTTTGCCTTGGGAAGTGGACCACATCTACCCGGGGGTTGTCATGCCCACCCACCTTGCCGAGTGGTTGCCATGCCTTCAATTCTAAATTTTAGCTACTTTGTCTATGTAGGTTGAGGTCCCTTACCACATATGTATACTATATATATTGTGCAAGATGAATGATTTACAAGGATGATTTATTATGAGCATTGATCATACATGCCATATTGAGATTATATATCTATTGCTTATGATTACGCATTTTAACTAAGTTGGCCTATGTCTTGTTGCATTGCATCCCGAATACTTAGTACATTCAAATGTACTAATGCATACTCTATGCCTATATGATATTATCATGTAAGGACCAAAGCACCTTTTTATCATCCTCCACATGGCTAGTTGATACCTCGGAGATAAGTTTTAGTGAGTCCTCAAGTCTGAGGACACTATCTATATTCCTCTTGCTATTTTAAGACTTTTTTATGTTGAACATTTATTAATATGAAGGTGAGCCCGGAGAGTGTCTTGGCCCCCAATTCTACCCCTTGTTAGAGGTGTTATTGGATATTATGATGTACTTATACTATGAGTTTTACTCTTTATGCCTTTGATGAATATCAAGATTTCCCTTAGTCCTACTTTCCTTTTTACTATATCTCTTGTTGTTGTTCACTTTGCTTCCGTGGTGATTAATACGCTAAGAGGCTTGTTTGGGTCCCTTCAGGTTCCCATTTACTATGTCACATCTAGTCTTGGGTCGTGACACTATGGATGCCATTGGGATATGTGACTTCCTATTATCATTCACTAGCGAAGTAATAGTATGGTTATCAGAGCTTCTATATTTTTGTATATCAACATGGGTGGATATGTCCCCAAGACAAAGAAGTTAAAGCTAAAAGATCGTACCCACAACTTCCAACAAACACCTAGCGAATCTATTAGTGCAACGTAGGAGTAGTTTCCCAAGTATTTGCGAAGTATTCCAGACCATAAGATCAGCGATTATTCTTTAGTAGAGATCTTCTAACGAGCTTTAGACAGCAACAGCAACGCAGTCATTAACATCATAATTGGAGGATCTTTCTTTGTTTGCACTTTTGTTGAGGTAACCCAAAGACTTGAGATAGTAGCCAAGACAAATCATGCAATGGAGCATAAGATACTCAGAGATGATGAGAAGCTCTTTCATAGTCAATACGAATCTAGAGCAAGCGAAGAACAAACAAAAGGTATTACAAGCGTGGCTCGAATTTAATACTAATTTTAGGCTATTTATGAAGTATAACAATGAAGGAGAGAATACAATAAGTCAACAACTGCCTAGAATGCCCATTTACGATGACTTTTATTATAAGAAGGATGCTTCTTTTGTGACTGATCAGATGAGGGGTTTTCAAACCAGTGTCCAAGGATCCAATCAGGATTATTCACACCAAGGTCAGGGAAATCAAGGTTGAAAACTACAACAGAGACAATGCCTAAAGGAACAACAATAATCGAGAAGGATACTACAATGGGAATAGGGTCCAAGACTGAGATGGTGATAGGGTACGCAGAGATGGGTATCATATTAATCGGTATAGAGCATATGTACTACCATAAAATCGTGATTCTTGAGTTGGTAGTTTGAGTATTGACGATTTGTTTTGCAAGTTGCTCAAGAAATCTGATGCATAGGATGAGACCTTGAAAGAGATGAAAACTGATATTTTGGGGATTAATCAATAGATTGAGTCTTACACTTTGGCCATCAAACAATTGGAGCAATGATTTGGTCACTTGTCAACATAATTAAACTAATGCTAGAAAGGTAAACTACAAGGTAACACAGTGTAGAATCTAAAGAGTGATGGACATTGCATGGCAGTGATGACACAGGGTTGTAAGTAGAACCACCTACGCCAGTAATTGATAATGAGGTGAGAAAAGAGATAGCAATGAGTACAGCACAACTAGAAACTAGAGATGAGAAGTCTAAAGGCACTGAAGGAGAAGACATAGTTGTGTCAAAAAAGTTGAAAACCATACCAAAGCCTCCACTACCTTTCCTTTAGAGGCTACAGAAGAAGAACAAAGAAGGGAAGTTTCATAACTTCAACTCTATGTTGAAGCAGTTGTCCATAAATCTTTCTCTTATAGATGCATTGGAACAAATGTTTGGGTATACAAAGTTTATGAAGGACTTAGTGACAAAAAAGAAAGGATGGTGAGTCAAGAGCTTGCGTATGATCTCCATCATTGTAGGGCCATTCAACAAGGTCCTTGGTGCAAAAGAAGGAAAACACTGGAGCATTCAACATTCTTTGCATCATCAGATTTTCAAATTTTGTAAAGGCATTATATGATTTAGTAACCAGTATCAATCTTATACTTCTTGTAGCATATAAATAGCTAGGCTTGGGAGCCCCTACTTCAACATAAATACAGTTATTAATTAAAGATAGGATAGTTAAGAAGCCTATGGGGATACTATATGATGTTCTTATTCGAGTTGATGAGCTATAATAGATATGAAGATGGACCAACTTAAGTTTATATTGAATGATGAGAATGTCATCTTCAATGTGTGCTAGTCTATAAAGATGCCTGATGGTTTAAAGATTGTCTCTGTGATCGAGAGTGTTAATGAAGTGCAATTAGAGGTACCCATTAAGGAGAGAGACTATGTGTTAAAAATTTTGAGGTTGTTTTGATGAATTTTGAGAGCTATCGCATTCCACACTATGATGAGATAGTTAAAGCGCTTCAGTCATATGGGTACTACATAAACCAACTCAAACTTGAGTTAGACTTGAAGAACGCAAGATGCGACCTACTAGACCATCCATCAAAGAGCCACCGGTGTTAGAATTGAAGGCTCTTCTAGCCCCACTTGAGATATGTGTTTTTAGGACCTAATAATACTTTAAATGTGATTATTATAGCATATCTTGATTATGGAAAGGTGAAGACATTGGTTTCGGTCCTTAAAAGACTCAAAAGGGCGATTGGATAGACGATTGCAAACATTATTATCATTCCCTCAGGCATCAACACTCACAAAATTTATCTTGTAAATGACTATAACCTAATGAATAAGCACCAAGGATGTCTTAACCCACCTATGAAAGAGGTTGTATGCAAAGAGATCATTAAGTTGTAGGATTCTAGTATGATGTATCTGATTGCTGACAGCAAATGGATTTGTCCAATCCAGTGTTTTCCTAAAAAAAGAGAGGTATCACTATAGTTTTGAATGCAAACAATGAGTTGATCACCTTGAGACCAGTCACAGGCTAAAGGGTTTGCATGGATTATCACAAGCTCTAGGCTTCAACAGAGAAGGATCACTTACCCATGCCGTTCATAGACCAAATGCTAGATCAATTAGCAAACAAAGACTGGTACTACTTTCTTGATGATTATTCAGGCTACAACAAGATTTCTATTTCTCTAAAAGACCAAGATAAGACTACCTTTACATGACTTTATGGCACCTTCACATACAAGAAGATGCCATTTAGATTGTGTAATGCACTAGGCACTTTCCAAAGATGTATGATGAAGATTTTCCTAGATATGGTGAAGGATAGGACTGAGGTGTTCATGGATAATTTCAATGTTATTGGAGACTCATTTGAGGTTTTTTTGAAGCATCTATATGATGTATTTAAGTGGTGTGAGAAGTGTTATCTTGTTTTGAATAGGGAGAAGTGCCACTTTATGGTAAAGGAAGGTATTTTACTATGACATAGGATCTCCATCAAAGGTATTGAAGTAGATAAAGCTAAGGTAAAGGTTATTGAGAAGCTCCATCCACCAATTTTTGTAAAAGGTGTGAGGATTTTCTTAGGACATGCAGGATTCTATCGACATTTCATAAAAGACTTCTCAAAGATTCCACATCCTTTAGTAAAGGTACTTAAAAAATATGCTAATTTTTATTTCATGATGCTTGTCTTAATGCATTCGAGGGGTTAGAGACTGATTTCGGCACCTATCATTGTTGCATTAGATTGGACTCAACCCTTCAAGATCATGTGTGATGTAAGTAGGGTAGCACTTGGTGTGGTATTGGGACAGCAAAAGGAAAAGATATTGTATCCTATCTACTATGCCAGTAAATCCTTTAATGCAACACAAAAGAATTATATTGTCATAGAACAATAATTACTCATAGTAGCCTTGGCATTCGAGAAGTTCAAGTCATACTTGTTGGAAACCAAAGTCATTGTGCAAAAATATCATTCATTGTTAAGGTACTTGATGGCAAAGAAGGAAGCAAATCCAAGGTTGATTTGATGGGTACTTCTGCTTCAAGAGTTTGATTTCGAGGTTATTGATGGAGAATTAAGTTACAGACCACCTATCAAGACTCATGGATGATGTTATGGCCAAGTTTGAATATGGCTTAGAGATAAATGATGTCTTACCTGATGAGAGAGTATTGGCTGCATCTCAAGACTTGATATCATGGTTTGCAGATTTTACTAATTACTTAATTAGTGATGCGGTGCCACCCGATATGACTTTCCACCAGCATGAAAGTTCATGTTTGACATGAGAAAGTTTTTTAAGTATGAACCATATTTTCTTTTTGTGTCTGTGCAGATGGGATTATTCGTCGTTTCATTCTTCAGGTTGAGATGATGAGCATTGTTAAAGATTGTCATTCCTTATTAGTTGGTGGCTATCCTAGTAGCGTTCAAACATCACATAAGATCTTATAGTAGGGCTATTATTGGACTACCATTCACAAATATGCCCATGACTATGCCTGTAATAACCCCAAAAAGTGCCTGAAAATGTGCTTCGAAAGTGCCCAGAATCGTAATTTTCATATATATCAAAATCCATGGATGATATCAAAAATATGATGTTATATTCTTATTCAGGGGGTCAAAATGAGTGGAAAATGGGTGTAACCCCAATTTAAAAGCAACCATATAAAAATTTGAAAATCACAAAATGCGATTTTCAAAGAGATTTTTGCACCCTTGGTGCGACGCGCCAAGTGCACGCTTTAGTGTATTTTGTTTCCCAATTTTGACCTCAATCCAAGACTTTTAAGTCTTAGGCCTAAGTGTTCCCAAACGTGAAAATACCTATACTTTGTCATTTTTCACCCTCATATCATTCTAAACATTCTCCAATGCTCATTCAAACACTTAGCCAAATATTTTACTCCTAAATTCAAGTTTCAAAACCCTCTCTGGATGTAAGGATTTCCTCTCAAGCCTCAGGTCTCCATCTGCAATCTTCATCAAGTTCATCTCCAAAGCTAAGGTATGTGGATTTCTTTTGTGGGTTCCTTTCACCCAGGATACCCAAGCTTCATTTTCTCTAATTTTCATGATTTAAAGATGATTTACTCATGGGTCTTATTTATTATGAAATTCACTGCATACTATGTCGGGGTTTATGAAATTGTGATTGTTTTACTATGTTTGGTACTATGAATCTAAGATCTAATGTGAGACTTGATGAAGGGTTTTGATGTATATTGCTTGAGGGTATTTCCAATAATCTATTAATGGTTTTACGTTGGATTTTCTAGCATAGTAACACTCTTGAATTGCATGGTTTTACACTAGCAATATACACCCTCTAAGTGTTTGATAAAATTTTTTGTTATGATTTCTTGAGGAATTGAAGGTCCAATGCATGTCTTATGAATTGAATAACTCAATAATGATGAAATTATGATGAAAAGGAATATATGTATATGATGAAGGAGGATCACATACAAGAAGATGCCATTTAGATTGTGTAATGCACTAGGCACTTTCCAGCCTATCTTGGGGGATGGTAGGCCCTGGTAAACTTGTTAGGGGATTTGTAACCATCAACCTTGTTAGAGGATTATACCAGTCAACCTTGTTAGGGGGGCATTGTATACTCCATCAACCTTGTTGGGGGGTTTGTACTCCATCAACCTCATGAAGGGGTTTATACCTCATGCGCCTATCCAAGGGGGTGGTAGTCCTTGGATTACACTAAGAATAGTCACTCTTTACACTTACTTTATGATCCATATAAGCATTATTTACTACGAGCATCTTCCATGCATGCCATATTGCTATATGTACTCGTTGCTTATGCTTATGCATTTCGAATATGTTACCATTACTTGTTGCATTGCATCCTACATACTTAGTATATTCAAACATACTAATGCATACTCTATGCCTACACGATGTCACCATATAGGAATCGTTGCACCACTTGATCATCATCCTCCTCCACGTGGCTAGTACGATTATCTCTCAATCTTGTTAGTGAGTCATCCATTTTGGGGACGTTGCTTATGATCCCTTTCTATCTATAAGAGTATCTTAACTTTATTCATCTATTGACTATGAGGGTGAGCCCAGTTGTTTGTCCTGCCCCCCCTATCCATATTATAGAGGTGTTATTGGACATGTTATCTATCTATGTTATGAGCCTTGACTCTCTCGTTTATTGATGATATGATATGGAAGTTTACCCTTAGCCCTAATTCCCTTGCTTATACTTATCTCTTATTGTTATTTTATTTGCTTCTGTGATAAAGAATGTGTAATGATATGCAATGAGGCTTGTTTGGGGTTCCTTTGGGTTCCCCATTCGCCAGTCATGCCTAGGCCCTAGGCTTGGGTCATGATAATGCCAAAGAGTGTGAAATGTGCCTAAGAGAATGTGGAATTTCTCAAAAGCATGAGCTCCCTCTTAACCCTATTATGGTTGTTGAATTGTTTAATGTATGGGGTATAGATTTCATGGTGTCATTCGTAAGTTTACATGGGAATAAGTACATATTGGTTACTGTTGAATAAGATTTGAATTGGGTAGAAATGGTTGCGCTTCCTAAAAATGAAGGTGAAAGTGTCACAATATTCCTCAAAAGGAACACATTCTCACAACCTGGCACACCTCGGGAAATCATAAGCAATGTAGGCTCCCACTTTTCTAACCGATTGTTTAGAGCTTTATTAAAACATTATGGGGTGAGACGTAGTGTTGCAACTCAGTACCATCCCTAGACGAATGGGCAAGTTGAGGTATGTAATAGGGAGATCAAGATAATACTTTCAAAGGTAGTAAATGTAAACCAGATAGATTGGTTATGAAAGTTAGATGTTGCATTGTAGGCATATCAGAATGCATTCAAAACTCTCACAAGTATGTCTCCTTACAAACTTGTTTTTTGTAAAGCTTGCCACTTACCTATAGAGCTTGAGCATAAGGCTACATAGGCACTTAAGAAGATAAACATAGAATGGAATAATGTTATGAATTCAAGGCTGAGCCAACTCAACAAACTTGATGAGTTTTGGTTAAGAGCATATGAGAGCACAACATTTTACAAGTAAAGGATGAAGCTACTTCATGATCTTCTCATTGAGCACAATCATTTTACGCTAGGAGACTTGGTCCTATTGTACAATTCTAGACCGAGGTTGTTTTCTTCCACACTCATGTCTAATCAATTGGGTCCTACAAAGTCAGACATATTTAACAGTACAGAGTTGTTGAGTTAGAAAATAATGATGGCATGAGTTTCAAAGTCAATGGCTAGAGAATCAAATCATATTTTAGAAACGATGATGAAATAAACATAGCTGAAGTGGGACACTTAGTGTAACGACACAGACTTTGTATGACCTCAATGGTGATTAGAAATTTGGTTCCAAAAAGTGTTGAACCAAGGTAACACCTTATGGAAGCCTTCATGGGTCGTGTCACCCTACACAGTCCGTGTGACCCCTATATGGCACCCCTAAATAAGTTATACTCCAATATTACTACTTGACCTTATTCTAACACTTAGTTTCTCATTCACTCGCTCAAATGCTTTCCAAATTCTCTTTTTGAGCTCTAATCGGAGGATACCCATGGAACCTTCAAGCTCAAGCTAAATTTACTTTCTAGCCCTTAATCCAAGATTATTTATGTGGTTTTGTATCATCATGGGTCTCCTTCATCAAGCAAAGTTCAAAGAAATTTCATTGGCTAAGCTTTTGACATAAATCGATAGAAGGGGAAACTTTAAATGGTCATATCTCTTTTCACAAAAAAACTCAGTGTCCTATGACCTACCAAATTGGAGCTCTTTGAATCATCTTTTAAACTTATATGATTTCACCCGATTTCGAGTTTGAAGAAAGAAGTTAGCTTTTTTTTGTAGAACCAGTCTGTGCTGGGACAGTGTGCTTTCACTAACTGTGAAGAGATTACGACTCGTGAAGCCACTCATGGTAAATTTTAGATAAATTTTAAGGGCTCATTTTATTGAGGTATTTTGGCCCATCGCCAAGGCTTTTTATGACCGATATACCCCCTCTCTTACATTCTTACACAACCTCTATCTATTTTCATAACCCCTCATTCAAGACTTACACTTAGTCTCTAGAATCAAACTCTCAAAATTCTCTCTACGCCTTATCTTCAAGATTCAAGCTAGGATCCAATTGGGGTTTGAACTTCAAACTAATTTCTTCTCAAATTCATGTTTCTAAGCAAGGTATGTGGGATTGATTCATGGTCCCTTTCGACTATAAAGACCCAAACTCTTTTTACTCCTTGATTAATGAAATTAAGTTTATTTTGAATATGGGTCTTTTAAATTATTGTTTGTTTAATTCAATTAAGATATCGACTATGTTTAATTGATATTTTCAAAGTGATTCAAGCCTTAATATGATGAATTTCATGAATATTATGAGGATTTGAATATGCATTGTCCCCTTCAATTGTTGATTTAATCATCTGTAATCTCAAGTATGATTAAATATGAATTTCTTCATGGATTTACTTGAATTTCATATATATTGTCGATTTATGTATGAATCTCTATTGTCCATGCTATCCTCTCATCATTCATGACATATACATACATTAGTATTGACTTTAATGATGTTTATAAAGTAGGTTAAGACCCAATCATGTTGATAAATATGATTTTAATGAAAGTATGGTCATGACATGACAAGTAATCACAAAATGTCTATGATATGGCTCTTTGAGCTATTATAGGTGTATTTACACCACTATGTACAAGTATGAATGAGCTATTCCTATGCATGAAAGTATGACATGAAGTATGATTTCACCTTTGATCCCAAGCATGTATGATTATGATTAGATTTGGCTTTTTAGCCCAAGTATGCATGATTATGAAGTATGTTTGGGCTTTTAAGTCTAAGTATGCATGATTATGAAATATAATTTGGATTTTAAGCCTATGTATAAATGATTATGATTTTAAAAGACTTATACTCTTATGTCAAGAATGTATATGTATATGTATTTTTGTGTGATAATGACTTAGCACTGAGAAAACCTTGAGATTGAGGCACATCCCTTTAGTTGAGGCATGACCTGTTAGAGGTGAATCTCATTTTTCCATAATTACATGCCACCATTGGTCAAAGGATCATCCATTATATGAGGTTAAATCCTTATAAGGATCACCCATTAGGTGAGATTGACCCCTTAAAGGGATCACCAGTTAGATGAGGCTTGATTCCTTGTATGGACCACTCGTTAGTAGAGACTTGGTCAATTATTTAGCATTAGTGTATCCACTTAGGAATTAAGGATTTTCACCTTGGCAAGTGACTACTTCTTTCCTCCATTGTGGTGGTAACATCGGGATTTCATGTAATAGCTCGCATGCTCTTACATGTCAGTTGAGGTTCCATCCCCACTATATATGAACATTATGGCATTTCATGCGTCATAAATTTTATGACATATTGTTATATTACTTTTCTTTTCTATATATCCCTTTCTATATTATGTGCCCTTGTCATCTAAAATTGGGTGCAGGTTTCATAAGTCATATGCATTGCATGCCAGCATACTTAGTAAATTCAAACGTACTAACACATTTTTTTCCTATATTCATATTTGAACTACAAGGGTCTTTTATGGCCTGTGGTTCAATTGATGGAATGTAGTTGCCCCTTGTAGATGGATTCTAGATTGAAATATTCATGTTTAAAGGATGAACCTATCTAAGGGTTATAGTTTAATATATGGGCCATAAACAGGGTTCGGGTCTGAGTTCTTGCAAAATACTCTAAAGGATCAACAACCATGACCCCATTCCATGACCCATAGTTCAAACCATAGATTATGCAGGGGTCTCATGGTTGCATTTCTAATAAATCATTTTATTATTCTCCTATGTGCAAGACTGCCTCTTACGGTCCTTAGTTCATTCTATGACCGATATATTGGTTTTCATACTTTCCTTTTGGTGTATTATTCTGCATATTTTTGTTCAGATTTCAACTATAGTGGACTCATGTATTCATATGAATACTACATCCAACCTGATGAGGACATCGAACCACGATAGACATGGCCACTATCCCATTAGATTGTTCCAACCCAGATGAAACACCCCTCAACGTAGCTTAGAAAGACCCTATGATGTATTTTTTTTAATATCTCAAAATTTGTGTAGAATTTTGCAAATTTGACCACATATTCTTTTTCTAAGGGCAAAATTGAGTGGGGAAACAGTTACCTACAAACTTATATTTTACCCATGCAAAAAAAATATTTTTTTGGTGAAATTTCGCAAGCAGTGACTATCCACATTGTTGTACGATGCAGATTGGACATACCATAGGTCAAAAACTTCCTTTTTCACTCAAGGACAATTGTTAAATTACGCAATGTCTATATATGCATGAAACTCTCATCCTTAGCCATTTTTTAACTCCAAAATTCACCAAAAACCTCTCAAATTCCTCTCTAATCTTCACTAAATCCTCCATCCATTCTGAAGATAGACCCAAACTCTTTTTACTCCTTGATTAATGAAATTAAGTTTATTTTGAATATGGGTCTTTTAAATTATTGTTTGTTTAATTCAATTAAGATATCGACTATGTTTAATTGATATTTTCAAAGTGATTCAATTAGGAAGTTTTGTTAGAATTCAAGAAAACTAAGTCAAGCCCCAAGTCCTCCTCATATCTTTCTTTAAAAACTCCAAGTCTAAGGTATGTAGGTCTTCATCTATGGGTCCTTTAACCCATGGAGCCCCAAAATTATTTTTATCAAGTTTCTTGATTCTAATGACTAATTCTTTATGGATATTTTCTATTATCACTCCATTACATGAAAAATGTTGGAACTTTGTTGATTCTTGATTTATTGATACATGGGCTCCTACTAAAGATTTAGATTATGATATGTTTATTACATTAAAGCTTTTGTAAGTTATGACATCTTGAAAGATGCTAAAATATTATGAATTTTTGAATGGTTTTCATGATACCCAAATTGGGATTTTTCAAGTATGTTGTTGGGTTATTTGAATGATTTCTTAAATGACTTTAATTTACCCCTCTCATGTTCCTTATTCTTGAATTCTATGATTATGAGATTAAATACATATACCCAACATATTTTGACTATGTTATATGGCAAATCTCTTATGTCATGAAGGCTTATTATAGCACATGTGAGTTATGGATATTGTTGATGTTGAAGGAAAATTAAGCATGCTATGAGTTCATGTGAATGTTATAAATGCTATAAATGATATGAAACCCTTTATTTAATATTATGATGTGATGGTGTGATAAGCTAGTTTATGATATTCAAAGTTATAAATGTTATGATACCATGAGACACTATAAAGTTGATGATTTTGAGATGAATTTCATGTTTCCATGTCTATGTTTTGAAAGATGATATGTATGACTGAGATGGGTTAATCTAGAGATGATATAAATTGATGAAATGCATTACTTTCATGCATAATCCTCTTGAGTTACATGATTTAAAATTACATGCAGGAGCCCACCGAATTGTCAAGTTGAGTTTGCTAATTTTAAATGATTCTTAATGATGAGGGTTTAATAATGAAGTTTCTTATAAATAATGAAAAGGTTTCGCTATACGTATGCTAGTTCATAAATGTTATAGAGGATGAGGTATATCAAGTATTATGTGAAATTCATTGAGATATTATGAAAGCTACATGTTATTATAAAGCCCTCCTTATGATGTTATGCTATACAACTTGTGTATGTCATGATTACCCTCATGTTTATATGTCCAATGGGACTAGGCTTATGAAATTTAGCATGAATAAATAAAAGAAATGTGAGTACCCACCTAGTTATGATCATGAGACAATGATGACCCATCAGTAGAGGAATATGAAATGATGACCCAATAATAGAGAGATATGATGATGATGCTAGCCAATAGTAGAGGCTTAGCCAAGATTATGATGCTACCCAATAGTAGAGGCTTAGCCAAGATATAGGATGCTAGCATTAGGATGAGGATTAATGTTCAAAATATTTATGGGAGGGATTCGTAAAATGATCATCAATTGTTCTACAATATTTATACAATGGATTAGTAGAATTCCCCTCCATTGTTTTACAAGGCTTATAGGATGGGTTACTAGAATACCTCTCCACCAATGAATTTCATAATTCCTCCCTATAATTATTCCATGAGAGTTTACTTAGAACCAAGTGGACCTTCGGATGGATACGGAAGCTCCCCAATAGAAAAGCCGTGAGACCGTTAATAGAATCACATTGTCCCATAACTACGTGCCACCACAGGAAATAGGAATCACCCCGCTAGTAGAGCTTAATTGCTAGACCAACCAATAGTAGAGGTTGCTCAATAGCAAAGCTTTTATGGATCCACTTAGGCATCTTAGGAGGTCACCTTGGCAAGTAACCTCCCCCTTTCCACCGATGTAGGGAAAACAATGGGACTCCATGGCTTAGCTCACATGGTTTATGTCGGTTAAAGGTTGCTCTCACACATGTTCAAGTTCTCCTTATGGTTCTACGTTGTCCCTCTTATGATGATTAACGGTTCCTTTATGTTATGTCCAAAGGTGATTTAAAGTTCCTATGATTCATTGTTTCACAAATTCAAATGGTATTTTTCCCTAAAGGTACATGATCATTTCTACAAGTGTATAAGGTGTTCTCCATTATGATTACCAATGTTCCTTGCCAATGTTCCTTGCATAATAAAATAGTGTTTAATGTAAAGTGATATATTTTTTCAGCCAAGAATATTAATACTTAGTTATGTATGACACCTTGTATTTCTCACTATCTTTTATGAACTCCCCAAAGCTTTATGGTATATGTCATTCTTGATCCATGATTTTCCTTGTATATGCTCATGTCCACAAGATATTCTCTCATGATGATTTATGATGGTTATTTATTATTATGAGCTATGCAATATTCCTCATCCTTTAGTACAAGGTATAGTATATGCTCATGTCCCCAAGATATTCTCTTTTGATGATTTATGATGGTTCTTTATTATTATGACTTACGCAATATTTCTCACCCTCTAGTACAAGGTATATGGACGAGCTACTTATGCCACTTTATTATGCTTTTTATGAGTTATGCAAGTATGATTACATCTATGTATGTTTTACCTTAAGCATTGATCATGCATGGCATATTGAGCTTACATCTTTAATTGTGTTTATGCATTTCTATTACTATGGCTTGCTTCCCTTGTTGCATTGCACCCCACATACTTGGTATATTCCAAGTACTAATGCATACTCTATGCCTATATGATTTCACCATGTAGGGACCGGTGCTCCTTGATATCCTCCACGTGGCTACCTTGGACTTGTGAAGATTGTGTTTGTGGTGAGTCCTCTAGTTCGGGGACAATATCCAATATCTATCTTACTCATGTTGAGACGTTATTCTAATTTACTTTCTAGTTTGAGTGTGAGCCTTGAACATGTCTTGGCCCCCATCCTATTCATGCTTAGAGGTGTTGTTGGATACTACGCTATGTACCTATAATTTGATGTTGAGA
>DF358443.1:0-13305 GCA_000787875.1 Solanum virginianum
ATTACTGCACAATCACTACTAAATCATCAATCAACTATTTCAAGTTGCACCACAAGGCGTTCAGGGAATTACGAGCCTACTAACTGGAATTACGAGTAAGTATATTCAGTCCTTACACAATCAATATGAGGTACGTACATACTTACCTACAATTTCTTCAAAGAAAAATATTCTCCCAATCCTAGAAGGATAATATATTCCTTTATCAAATAACCAAATCTATTAGAATAATAATTCTTCTAAACCAATAGGGATTATGAATTTTCTAAAATATACGAGGGAAAAATTCAAAACAGATCTGATATATATGCATAGTAATACATGCATGTTGTACTGGTATCATTCAAATAATTAACTTTACCGTTGCGTATATACAGGAGGATAAGTATATGGAGCGGTTTGACGAATTGAAGAAGGAAATGAACAAGTATTTATTGATGATGATGGTTCATGAGAAATCACAAGAATTAGGCAAGTTAGAGTTGATTGATAATTTAGAAAGGCTTGGAGTGAGTTACCACTTCAAAGATGAAATTATGCAAATACTGAGGGGCATTAGTGACCAAACAAACATTGCAGCCACGTCAGCAGATTCATTATATTACACTGCCTTAAAATTTAGGATTTTGAGACAACATGGTTTCCATATCTCTCAAGGTATGTACCGTACCAGTTCATGTAGAAACTTAAATACATACAAATTGACTTATTTGGGAGTGTGAGGGTCAAATTGTCTAATTTTTTCATGTGACCATCGTATTTTTTTTTGTGTTCTAGATATATTCAACGATTTCAAGGACGTGAATAGCAATTTGAAGCAAAGTATTTGTAACGACATAAAAGGATTGTTAGAATTATATGAAGCATCGTTTCTCTCTACAAAAACTGAAATCACTTTGAAAAATGTCACAAGATCCACAGTGACACATCTAAAAAATTATGTTGACAATCATTCATGTGGAGATCATGAAGAGAATAATGTAATGGTTGGATTAGTGGTCCATGCCTTGGAACTTCCAAGACATTGGATGATGCAAAGATTAGAGACAGAGTGGTATATTCACATTTACGAGAGAATGTCAAATGCTAATCCACTTTTACTTGAGTTTGCTAAATTGGACTTCAACATTGTTCAAGCAGCACACCAACAAGATTTGAAAATTCTATCAAGGTGAATTATTTGAAATTTTGAGTTTTCATCATCTAAAATAGAAAAAAGTCAAAATACTGAAATATTAGTTTTGATGTAAATTAGGTGGTGGAAGACGACAGAGCTGGCAGAAAAGCTTTCATTTTCAAGAGATATATTGGTTGAGAATATGTTTTGGGCAGTGGGGGCATTGTTTGAGCCTCAACACAGCTACTTTCGAAGAATGATAACAAAAGTCATTGTTTTTATTTCAATCATAGATGATATTTATGATGTTTATGGCACTCTTGATGAGTTGGAACTCTTCACTAATGCTATTCAAAGGTCAGTTATTCAACTAACATTTTCTCATCAATCATCTAATTTGTCATGAGAAAATTTGATTTTTGATACTAAAAATTCAGATGGGATACAAAAGCAATGGAAGAGCTTCCAGACTATATGAAAGTATGTTATCTTGCATTCTTCAATACCATCAATGAAGTGGCCTATGAGGTTCTCAAAGATCAAGGGGTCAATGTCCTACCCTACCTTACAAAATCAGTAAGACTCATTATTCTACTTAATAAATAAATTATTTTTCCAAAATAAATCAATATTTTAATTGGCTATATATGATATATTAATTAGTGGACAGATTTGTGCAAATCATACTTACAAGAAGCAAGATGGTACCACAATGGATACAAGCCAAGTCTGGAAGAATACATGGATAATGCATGGATCTCAATAGCAATACCAATGGTATTAGTCCATGCTTCCTTCCTTGTCACAAATCCAATTACCAAAGAGGCCTTGGACTCCTTAACCAATTATCCTGACACTATTCGATCCTCTGCTACTATTTTTCGTTTCGTCGATGATTTGGGGACATCCTCGGTATGTTATTTTAACCTTTTATCTCACATAGACGTCTAGTAAAATCTGTGTCTCATTGTATATATTAATTCAGGATGAATTGAAAAGAGGTGATGTTCCCAAATCAATTCAGTGTTACATGAACGAAAAGAATGCTTCCGAAGAAGAGGCAAGAGAACACATTAAATTTTTGATAAAGGAGACATGGGAAACGATGAATACAACTCAGAGGAAAAATTCTCCATTTTGTGAAACATTTATAGGAATAACAAAGAATTTTACAAGAACGTCCTACTTTATGTATCTGCATACCAATATTAAAAGTAGCATCTCTAAAATACTTTTTGAGCCTCTCATTATTCCTAATGTTCCATTGGCTCTCAAGTAATTTTATCCCCAGAGTTCAGTTTCTGTAAAGAAAAACGATGCTTCATATAATTCTAATAATACTTAAATACTTTGCTTGAGATTGTCATTTTCGTCCTTGAAATTGTTGAATACATCTAGAACATAAGGAAAAAAAATATAAGAGTTGATTTAGATTCCATTTCTTATATTATGTAGCTAGCACCAGTTGAATCGTATAGAAGAGAATATCTTAATTTTGATGATTTTTTCAAGAACATAAATAAGCATAGGCAAAATTAGAATTTTAACCTTATGGCGTTCTTGATTTTATAGTTCCAATTTCAAGTGTTAACAACTGAGCTTTAAACATAATATTTGTACATATTTAATAAATATCTTAATATATATACACTATTTGAGCAAAGGTTATCGAGTATGAATAACCGAGCCCATACTAGACTTCTAGCTCCATCCATATAAGTATGTAAATAAAAATGTGTTCTCTCTAATAATTTAAACTTTTAGATGATAGAATCACACACTTCAACAATTTTAATTCCTATAGGATTCAAAATAAATTCAGATCAAGGACGACTCAATAAAATAGCTCGCGAAAACCAATATATCATAACATGAAAGAAGAAGAAATAGTATATATGTGACCTTTGGGATATATGAAAACCATATTGTCTCAAGATCCTAAATTTCAGGGCAGTGTAATATAATGAATCTGCTGACGTGGCTGCACTATTGCTTTGGTCATTAATGCCCCTATTTGCATAATTTCATCCTTGAAGTGGTAACTCACTCCAAGCCTTTCTAAATTATCAGTCTAACACTAACTTAGCATCTAATTCTTGTATTGATCCTCAACCATTATCATAATCTTTTTTTTTAATTTCCTTTTTCAGTTCGTCAAACCGCTTCATATACTTGTCTCCCTATGCAAAACAATTACAAATTATGAGTTTCAGTGTGTATATATATAATGAGTGATAATATTATTATTGAATAAATAAATGTGTACCGCATATTAATTGTGAATAGACTCAATAAATCTGCGCCATAACTTTGATTTCAATCTAGATATACATTAAATTGAAATTTCATTTGTGGTCAAGGGAAAAAAAAAATAAGATCGTTTTTTGACTAACATCATGGTTAATATATATAGACCACAAGTTTAATGGATAATAAAATTGCACTAAGTTTAATGCATAATAAAATTGCTCTTTTTTAAATATGTGTAATACTTCCTAATTCATTCCACCTAATCTAAGATAAACGCCCTCAAAAAAATTGAAAAAAATGACTTAAAAAAAGTCATCGGAAAAAATGACGAAGGAATGGCAACAAGATCACAACCCGTGGAGTGATGTAATTGTATATATATATTTATTAGTGCTTATTTCTTAATTTTTTTAGCAATTAAACAGTTTATGCATTTTTGTATATCAGTGATTATATGCAATTAATTATTTGTATTTATGTATGAGTTGTATCTATATGCAATTAATTGTTTGTATTTACGTATGAGTTGTATGTAATAAATAATTTTATGTTTTAAAAAAAATATCAAATCAACATGAACAAATAAGGATGAATGGATGGAGTAGCTAATTATGAAGATAATGACTTGCTTCGTCTACTAAACATAGGAGTAAGTATATACAATGTATGATTTTGATTTTATTTAAATGACAACAATATCTTTATTTTGTGGCTCCTAATTATCCACACGTAAGCCTACCATGTGAGAATTTTAATTGATTCATCACCATGACAAAATCCTTATACCGGATCTATCGAAATTAATATTCGCATTAAAATTAATCCATCATTTATTAATATTTTCATTTGAGGTATAAAATTATATTTTTGAAATTTAAAAAATCAAGCAATATATTTATTTTTATCACAGACAAAGTATGATCCTGCTTTCAATTAATAAATCAGCTAATAGAATCTTATTTCTTTTATTTTGATCAAAAAAATGAAATTTCAATTTTAATGCAATTTTAGACGCTGATCAAAAGTTGCGGGATACATTTTTTTAAAAATTGAAAATTTTGAATATATAGATTGTACTTGTGTACACTAAAACTTTGGAAGTATATAAAAATAATATTACAAGGACAAGGATATTAAGAAAGTTCGATCTCGTGGCCCTTTCCTTATTTTATCACACCATAAGCAAGTTATGTGCCACGAGTTTGATTGAGAAACTCTTGGAAATAGTACTGAACTTAGAATCTTTTATTTGAGAGATTCCCTATTCAATTAATTTGATCACCATCAAAGTAAAAAATAAAAAGTTATTATATTTCAACAGATAAAATAAATATTTTTACAAGAATTTTTAATATTTTTTTCTTAAATGAAAAAAAAATATTAATTTCTTGAAAATGACGAATGTATTCAAATTAATAAATACTGGCTCTACATATTTTATTATTTATTCAATCTACTATATATTGTAGACTGACAGCTTTTTAGTAAACATAATTATTTAAATACCTAATAAGATTGTTGAGCTTGCGTAATTTTATTGGCATTATAAGCTATAATTTTTTATAAAAGAGCTTTCAAGTATCTATAATGTTCCTAACTTATAACATTCATTTATTTAATTTTAAATATTTATCCATTTCGCATGGGAAAGTTCCCCAGGTATTAGGAAATGGCTTAAATAAACTGATAAGGATATTTTGGAGGTTTCCTTTATCCTTTTTTTTCATCATAGTTTGTTACACAAGTAAGTCCTGTGCAATGAGCTTAATCAAAAAATTCATACAAGTAATATTGAATCTAGAATTATCTATTTGAGAATTTTTTGCTCAATCATTACGATCACCATTAAAGAAACAAGTAAAAATTATTATATCTCGACAGATAAACGTACTAAATACTAATATAAGTGTAAAGTATCTCTCAAACTTCTAAACAAAAAAATAAAAATTTAAATCATCCTCCATATGCATATAGGCTCGAACCCAATAATTTTTAAATTGTACATATATATATGATTAGGTTCTTTACTAAGTTTAGTGAGTGTATAGAATGTAGTTTAAAGTTGAAAGATACTTCGAACATCAAGCAAATTTCAAAGAATTTTTATTGACTAAATTTTGTATAATTTTATTATTTTATATAGAGATCAATTTTAAATTATCATTTATAAATATATAAAAATTTAGATAAAAAATTACCTATCAGATTAAATATCGGTGAGTCGTCCTTTCAACCCTATCAAATTTACATTAATCAAAGTTTGAAGTAAAAAGTTAATACATTTTCTGTGCAAGCTGTTGTTTTGTGATGGAATCTATAATGGTCCATTAGACCTGTGGTGGAATTGTCACACCTTGCCATGACAGTGAGGCAGTATGCTTGATTTTGGGTCACCGAAGTAACGGTCGTCTGTCATTTAGACAACAATCAAATTTTATCGATTTTTATTTTATTTAAGTATTTTTATTGTAAAAATTATTAGAGAATTATCTAAATGGAAATTAATTTTTTATTGTTAAATTCTCTCATTCACTTTTAAATTTCTACATTTAAGAACTGCAAAAAACACCAAGGATAGAATTCATCTATCAAGATTCTCCGATGAAATTTTTTTTCACTTAATATACTCAAAATAATAAATGAAAAAAATATGTTTAATATAATAGACAAATAAAAATAATAAGAATGTTGTGAAATGGTAGAGACTAAAGTGTCTCCACCAAAGAGCTAAAGAGAACACACAATTTTAACAATGTTCAGCAAATAATGCCTACGTCCTCGGATACTTTCACTGTGAGGAAAATATTACAAGAGTAATATAAACCTTAAACTATGCTGAGTAGCTTATTTTTCTTGTTATATCTTTAACTAGCAAGGAGGGTCTCTCTATTTATAGTGTATGTGAGCACTCTATTCTTCATCTTTTAACAATGTGGGATATTGAAATACTTCACAAGGCTTTGACACTCCTTTACTATTCTTCTTTCCTTAAATCTTCTTTTCCATGTAGTCCACGTTTCCATACCAAAGGAAATATTTAATTTGTGGAAATATGCTCGACGTTTCCCTTTATAGAAACTTTTCATTAAATGCAGAAAATTACAAGTGCTATCAACTTAATCTCTTGTACGAGTGGCTCAGGATAAACAATAGTACGGTATTCCCTCCACCTTAAGTTATTTATCCACATTTCTTTTCCACATCTTTTAGAATTCATAAATAAAAAATATATTTTTATAAATTTATCTTTTAACTTGCTTTAATATATTACAATATTCATTTATCTTAACATCAATATCAAAATTAATGATGGAGAATGTTTTGCAACTTTAGAACATTTATATATTCAAAAAAGAATTAATTTTAATGATAGAATTAAAAAACTAATTAATTGTATTCTAAGTTTATAAATTAATAAAATAATAATTTAAGATAAATATTTAACAATGAGGAACGAAGGGAGGGAGAGAAATTGAGACCAACGGTGTACGTATTTGTTTTACAAATTACTGGACTTTACCCTGTTCTTTTTAACTATTGTTGTTCTCTTTTAATTTGTTCGTGTTAAAGAAGGGAATGTGTACACAACTAATTATAGGGATAATTATAGTAATATGTACATTTGACCAAAGAAATTATAAAAAATATGGTCATTCGTTATATAATCATGTGTAGTTAGTGTATTATGTATAGCCAATGTATATTTCATGATTATATTCAATTTTTGGGTGTATCATAATGTATATTCAGCGTACAATAGTCATCTATATTGTATAGTCAGTATATACTTTCTATGAGTTTTGACAAGATTTATTGTATAATCAATATATATTTCCTATAATTTTGGCTGCTTTTTTATGTAAATAAAATATAGCTCGTAATTAGTTTATTGTATATATTTGAAATTAGTACTTGATTAATTACGAAGACAATGACTTGTTAGGTACCGTATATTTTGATTCTATTTATATGGGAACATCTTGGGCTCCAAGTTAACCATCCAAAATAATCAGTAATCAACAAAATGTGTGCAAAATTGATGAGTAACTTAGGGATGATGGTGACCTCCATCAATAAACCATCATCATTTACTTGTTTTTCCTCATTGAGTAAGAATATTATTACTGCACAATCACTACTAAATCATCAATCAACTATTTCAAGTTGCACCGCAAGGCGTTCAGGGAATTACGAGCCTACTAACTGGGATTTTCAATTTATCCAATCCTTACACAATCAATATGAGGTACGTACATACTTACCTACAATTTCTTCAAAGAAAATGTGCAAGCTGTTGTTTTGTGATGGAATCTCCAATCCTTACACAATCAATATGAGGTACGTACATACTTACCTACAATTTCTTCAAAGAAAAATGTTCTCCCAATCCTGGAAGGATAATATATTCCTTTCTCAAATAACCAAATGATTCTTCTAAACCAATAGGGATTATGAATTTTCTAAAATATACGAGGGAAAAATTCAAAACAGATCTGATAATATATGCATAGTAATACATGCATGTTGTACTTGTATCATTCAAATAATTAACTTTACTGTTGCGTATATACAGGAGGATAAGTATATGGAGCGGTTTGACGAATTGAAGAAGGAAATGAACAAGTATTTATTGATGATGATGGTTCATCAGGAATCACAAGAATTAGAGAAGTTAGAGTTGATTGATAATTTAGAAAGGCTTGGAGTGAGTTACCACTTCAAAGATGAAATTATGCAAATACTGAGGGGCATTAGTGAACAAAGTGATAATGCAGCCACGTCAGCAGATTCATTATATTACACTGCTTTGAAATTTAGGATCTTGAGGCAACATGGATTTCATATCTCTCAAGGTACGTACACAGTAGATTAATCTCCCTCCATCATTCCATGTTAATTCATGTAGAAACTTACATACATACAAATTGACGTATATACCAATTTATGTGACATAATTAGGAGTGTGCAGATCAAATTGTCTAATTTTTTCATGTGATTATCATATTTTTTGGTGTTCTAGGTATATTTGATGATTTTAAGGACAAGAATGACAATTTCAAGCAAAGTATTTGTAACGACACAAATGGATTGTTAGAATTATATGAAGCATCGTTTCTCTCAACACAAAGTGAAATCACTTTAAAAAATGCTACAAAATTCACAATGACACATCTAAAGAATTACGTTGACCATCGTTCAAATGAAAATCATGGAGAGAATACTATAATGATGGAATTAGTGGTCCATGCCTTGGAACTTCCAAGACATTGGATGATGCAAAGATTAGAGACAGAGTGGTATATTCACATTTATGAGAGAATGTCAAATGCTAATCTACTTTTGCTCGAGTTTGCTAAATTGTACTTCAACATTGTTCAAGCAACACACCAACAAGATTTGAAAATTCTATCAAGGTGAATTATTTATTAACATATTTGCAAAATAGTTTTTCATATGTGCATCAAATATTTAACACTTTAACTTTATGGGTGTTTGTTTACTCCCTTATTCTTATTCTTAGTGAAGTTAATATGCCCTTAAAAGTAAAGAGCCAATCTCATTGTTGATGATGTTATGCACGCCCGCCACATCAACATGTTGCCAGAACATGTCTACGCCACGTCAAAATTTTACTATTTTAGTTCTACATTTTTTTCTTTCTTTTTAATTAATTTTTTTATTAATAATATTCTTTATATTGATTAATGTATAATTAGTTGTATCAATTTTTTTTTTAAAAATAATTAGTATATTTTTTCCAACCACAAAATCAATTGTCTCGAAATTGTCAACATCTTCACAACTTAAATCTCTTTTCTATTAAACAAATTCAATCACATCATCTCCATTCTTCAAAGATCAATTTTCTTTTTCCTTCATAAAAATATTAATTTTCTGGTGAGTTTAGGGGAAGATGTTATGATTTAACTTGTGACATTTTTTATTTTTCAATGAAAGACACCTTCTTTTTTAATGTTTTTTTTAAATTGGTGGTGTGATAATTTTTTTAGTATCGAAAATCAATCATCGGCAATGATATAGCAGTGAATGTAACGTAATTTTTTTTTTTGGTCTAAAGAGAAAAAAAAAAAAGAAGTCAAAGAGAAAAGACAAGGAGCAGAAAATGGTATTGGAGAAGTTTGCATTTGGGTAAATGTTTTAATGGCGTGGTAAATAAACACTCGTAAAATTAAAATAATAAATAAAATTTTGCTGTCAATATTTATTTATATGTTCAGGTGGTGGAAAAGAACATGTATGGCAGAAAAGTTGTCATTTTCAAGGGACCGACTAGTGGAAAGCTTTTTCTGGTCAGTGGGGTTAGTATTTGCGCCTCAACACAGCTTATGTCGAAGAATGTTGACAAAAAACATTGCTCTTATAGTAGTCATAGATGACATTTATGATGTCTATGGCACCCTTGATGAACTGGAAATCTTCACTCATGCTGTTGAGAAGTCAGTTATTTAACTTTTGACAAGTCACAATTAATTTTCGTCCTTAATAGCTTGTTTGCCATGTGAAATTTTGAATCTATTCAGGTGGGACATAAAAGCGATGGAGCAGCTTCCGGACTATATGAAAATATGTTGTCTTGCACTCATCAACACTACTAACGAAATGGCCTATCATATTCTCAAAGAACAAGGGATCCATGTCCTGCCTTACCTCACGAAACAAGTAAAATTACAATCTTTAATTCCCCTCTTTCACTTGGGCGAAATCAATATTCAAATTTGATACGGGTTAGAGATTTTATGAGCATGAATCCTCCAAAGTTCCATGATTCTAAGACAAAAAAGGATCCCATCGACTTCATTAATGAAGCTTATCAAACTTGAAATCATGAATCCAAAATTTAATTATACCTATTTTATATTGTTACACAAAATTAGATTCAGTTAAATATATCGAATCCATGCACTCTCCTGCCCTAAACCACAAATGAAAACACGCATTTATGTATTTTAGCTATTATTTGAAACAAGTTACTATTAATTAGTGGGCAGATGTATGCAAAGCTTACTTACAGGAAGCAAGATGGTACCACAATGGATATAAGCCAACACTGAAAGAGTACTTGGACAATGCATGGATCTCAATTGCAACTCCATTGGTATTACTTCATGCATTCATCTTTATCACCAATCCAATAACCAACGAGCAATTGGAATCCTTAAACAATTATCCAGACATAATCCGTCGGAGTGCTATAATTAATCGTCTAGTCAATGATTTAGGGACATCATCGGTACGTTTTCATACCTTAATTTCTCTCATATAAAATTCTATGAGTGCATATTTGTTTCATTCTTATTTTGTTCTTATTAATTTAGGATGAATTGAAAAGGGGCGATGTTTCTAAGTCGATACAATGTTACATGAATGAGAAGGGTGCTTCCCAAGAAGAGGCAAGAAAACACATCAATTTGTTGATAAAGGAGATGTGGGAAATGATGAACAAAGACAAAATTAGGGAAGAATTACTATTTTCTGAAGAATTTATTGAGATTGTGTTAAATTTTTCAAGAACATCACACTGCATCTACCAACATGGTGATGGGCACGGAATTCAAAATCCCCACATAATAAGTCGAATTTCCAAATTACTCTTTGAGCCTCTCATTATGCATAAGAATGTTTATGCATGCATGAGAGAAAGATGATATACTTTATATGAACAATATTTGTTCATTAATCACTTTATATACGTTATATATGCTATATATACGCTTTACATATATACTGTATATGAGCGTTGAATATTTATAATAAGTTATATGTGTTATATACGATGTAGATATACTTTTCATCCAATATATATATATACACGACGGAGCATCAAAGAACCGATAAATTTAGGGGGAAAATCATCTCCAATAGTAGCCATTGTTTCCTCTCTTATCTACTTTGCCTCTTTTGAGTTTCATTTTTTTCAAACAAATTAACCACTTGAAAGGTCACGACAATTCTTATATTTGGTAGTGTCACTAAATTAGGGTTTTGGATATAAATCTGATAAAAATTTAAATTCAAAAGATATTTGAAAATTAAAATTATATTTGGAGTAATATATAAGTAGATCGCCCCTTAGCTTTTAGTAGGTCACAGCCACTGAAGATTTTCAAACTCCTTATGTTAAACACATGTTGAAGTCCGCCCCATGGGGGTGGCATTGTTTGGTTGGATAAAGAATTTTAAAAAATTAAAAATAAAAATTTATTATTATCTAAAATAAGTTTTGGACATAAATGTATATATAAATCATCCAATCAAATATAGATAAAAATTTGAAATTTTAATTATTTTTAGATATAAAAAGATGTCAATCAGGCAACTAAACCTACCGACATAAAGGAATTTATATTTGTTTGGTATGGTACAATTTTGAGAATTATTATTTGTCGGCGCTTATACTTAAAAAAAAGGTTAAATGGTATTTGTATTTCACTTAATGTGTGTGGATTTTACGTATATTTTATTATAATCATTGCAACAAAAGAGATATTTAGTATTAATAGATTGTTTTTTAATGTTAATATTTAATGTCATTGTATTCAGATTGATAAAGTCTTTAATGTTATTTATATAAAGTATTGATTATAAATATTTATATTTATTATTGTTATTAAATATAATATAACAGTAATTATATTATTATTATCGCTAAATAATTATGGTAAAATGCTTTGTTTGTTCCGGTGAATGGTTAACTGCAGCGTTACAATTTGAGGCTTCTGTTCAATCAAATCAATGCTAGCTGAGGTGTTCTAATGGAACAGTAATTATAATTTTAATTACTTATTTCCATATCAAATAACATCATTTGCTACATATTTTGCCATTGGGTTAGCCATCAATAATGGCCCATTAATTTTTTTTAACAAGAAAAAAAAATTAAAAAATAGATATAACGAGATGGTGGTTGTGCAAAGATATAATTATAGTTGCTTTTCGTGAAATTAGATTCGGGATTGAGACATATCTAGAAGTTTAAATAATATTATATTGTTGATGGTTTTTTTTTTAAAAAAACGATTAAACTACAACCAAGGTGATGGGACTATAAATATCGAACAAATGCAAAGTTATCAACCTTTTTTTTTAAAAAAAAAATGTCATAGTTTTCTTTTTGAAAGTCAAATATTATGAACGTTAATTAATATTTTAAAAATATCTTTTAATCATTTTCTATATAAAAAAATTACAACTTATAACATATTGATTATTGTGAATCAAAGTCCATCGACTATTCAATTATTAGTATTCTCATGTGAAACATGAATATTATATATTATATAGATGGAGGGAGTCAGGGAGAGATGGAACCAGAAATTCAATTATATAGATTTTGAATTTTAAAATGAGTATTTTGAGTTTTCACGATTGAATTTTAAATTTAATATTTAAACGTATTTAATATAAATATATTATTCCAAAAAAATTACTAGATTCGATCGAACTTATCGTGGACTTTTAGTTCCGCCCTTATAATAACAAAGATGTCTTTTTCCTTAAAGATTATTGTCTTATGCTATTTTTTTTTCCCATAGTTGGTCAATCAAATCTAATCAAACTTTAATATTTTATGCACAAATTAAATCATCATGGCTAGATAAACTATACAAGTTACATGCATGAAACATACAAGTTAGACGCATGGGCGGATCTATTTAAGATTCATAATTTATATATTTTGAATTTTAAAAAAATATAACAAGACAAGTAATTCTAATAACTATATATAGCATTAGCAAAGTGCTAAGCTCATGTGGATATATACTTTAATTACACATAAACTGGAAATGGCAATAGCCACAACATTAATGATAATCTCTAATAGGAAACCAAATTTTATTTGGAAATTAGAGGTTCCAAAATCCTGCATTAATTCTAATGTCCCAATTAGACGATCTGCAAATTATCAACCTTCTATA
>DF358443.1:42782-67067 GCA_000787875.1 Solanum virginianum
TAATTATGATAATTAAAGTTACGGGCTATTAGTAGGATGAAGAGGGGGAGGGCGATCGACCTCTATGAGATTCCGGTAGACTTTTGGAAGAACACGGTCAAGGATGGCATAGAGTGGTTGACTAGACTGTTCAATGCTATTATGAAGACTGTCAGGATGCCTGATGAATGGAGGAGGAGTACAATGGTTCCATTGTACAAGAATAAGGGAGATATTCAAAACTGTAACAATTACAGGGGTATCAAGTTGTCCCAAGGGATGTCCTATGGAGGTGTTTAGATATGAAAGGTGTCCCTATGACATATATCAGGGCGATTAAGGATATGTACGATAGAGCCCAAACTCGAGTAAGAATGGTGGGAGGAGACTCAGAGTATTTTCCCGTCGAGATGGGACTACACCAAGTATCTGTGTTGAGCCCTTTCTTGTTTGCCTTGGTGATGGATGAGCTGACTCGATCTATCCAAGAGGAGATACCTTGGTATATGCTATTTGCGGATGACATAGTACTGATTGATGAGACCCGGACTAAAGTTAACGATAGGTTGGAGGCTTGGAGACATGCCTTGGAATTCAAAAGATTCAAGTTGAGCAGGACCAAAACTGAATATTTGGAGTGCAAATTCAGTGTTGAGAGGGATGAAACAGACTGTGATGTGAGGCTTGCCACTCAATTCAGTGTTGAGAGGGATGAAATAGACTGTGATGTGAGGTTTGCCACCCAACCTATTCCCAAGAGGGAAAACTTTAAGTATCTGTGGTTCATCATCCAGAATAGTGGTGATATCGACGATGATGTCGCACACCGTATTGGGGCAGCATGGACCAAATGGAGACTTGCATACGAGAAAGACTAGAGGCGGCCCCGGTGGCTGAAAAGATGAGGGAAGCGAGACTGCGATGGTTTGGACATATGCAGAGGAGTATCGATGCCCCTGTTAGGAGGTGCGAGAGGTTGGTTTTAGGAGCTACACAAAGGGGTAGAGGTAGACCGAAGGAGTACTGGGGGGAGGTGATTAGACATGATATGGCGAAACTTAGTCTCACTGAGGACATGACCCTAGTTGTTAGGAAGTGCGAGAGGTTGATTTTATGAGCTACGCAGAGGGGTAGAGGTAGACCGAAGAAGTACTGGGGGGAGGTGATTAGACATGATATGGCGAAACTTAGTCTCACTGAGGACATGACCCTAGATAGAAAGAAGTGGAGGTCGCAAATTAGAATAGTAAGATAATTGGTTAGTAGGGTTAGGTGATTTCCTAGTCAGGAGGCCTAATAGGGTTGAGTAGTAGTATTTTTTTTCTAGCACGATTTGTCATTAATTTGTTGTTTATGTGTTAATTATATCATATTTTCGTATTGTGTTATTACTTGTCTACTTTATAAAATTGATAGATAATTTTACACTTTTTTTAATTTATCTTTATTATTAATTATAGCAATTTTCCTATTATACTTTCAAAACATTTGCATATATTATATTTGAAAGATGATTTGATATAATTTATTCTAAAAGATAGTTTTATTATTTATATTTTTTAATATTAAGCTTACCTAAAAAGTACTACATATAATAAGAGTCAATTAAGCTAATCAAACAAATAGTAGGGTACTTGAGCAATTTGAGAGTTATTCATAATTTTTTATGGTTCTTCTGTTGTAATTTGCTTGACTTAATTTTAATGTTTAGAAATACTACTAATTATGATAATTAAAGCTGCTCAAGTAAGTAGCATGTCAACATGGTTGTTTGAGTAGTTTGAGGGTACCGTCGTAATTTTTTATGGTTCTTCTATTGTAATTTGCTTGACTTATTTTTAGTGTTAAAAAATGCTACTAATTATGATAATTAAAGTTGTTCAAGCAGGCAACAGATCGACATGCTCACTTAAGCAGCTTAAGGGTATATTCGTAAATTTTTATGATTCTTCTGTTGTAATTTGTTTGTCTTGTTCTTAGTACTAAAAAATGATGCTAATATGATATTTAATAACTTAAAATATTTAAAAATCATATTAAAATTTTAATTAACACTCTAAATTCTATCCATATCACTTAAATTCAAATAAAAATTATGCAGACCCTTTCCTTTTTGGTCCATCCAAAAAAAATGTCACCTTACTTTAATTGGAAGCAATTTAACTTTAAAATTTCCCCTTTACCCTTAATATTCAACCACACAAATATCTTATAATGATTTTAAAACACAAATTTTAAATTTTTTTTTTAAATATCATGTTAAATTAAAGGATGCTAATATAATGAGACGGAGTAATATTTAAAAAGTGCATTATTATAAAAATAAAAATAAAAAATCTCAACCTTGCTGAATATATAGCACGTAGGGTGGTAGTGGTAGTGGTAGTGGTAGTGTGTATTGTTGCAATTGGCTTTGTCCAACGTCAGAAAAATCAACATCCTTATCCCAATTTTTTCCTATTTATTTCTTTACCATTTCTTTTTCTTCTTCTTTCTAATCCACTTTTTTTCAGTTCTCTCTATTCAAGAAAAAAGAAACAACCTTCGTATTCATCGCCATGGCGTCGATTGCTCCGCCGCCGACATTTGATGTAAACCCTCATAAATTCAGCTTCTCAAACCCTAAATTCGCTTCCCGATCGAAGCGTTCATCTTCCTCATTCACTCTTTCAACATCTCATTCTCTCTCCAGGGTTTCCGGTTCCGCTTTCTGTTGCCGTTGCCGGAACGGTACCGGTGATGGTGACACTGCTGAGCCATCGTCATCGCCATCGCCATCTGCTTCCTGGAGATGGGATTTGGCGTTTCAAGATGCTGTAAGGAATGCGATGAAAAAGTTCGACGATTATGTGAATGGGTCAAAAGGAGAGGGACTGACTGAGAGGAACAGTGAAATAGGCGTTGATGGTGAAGAATGGGATTGGGAACGATGGAAAAAACATTTCACTGAGGTTGAGGAGGAAGAACGATTGGTTTCTGTTTTACAGGTACAATGTTTGTGTTGATTATTTTGCATGTTACTCTGCTCCACTGTGAAAGTTTAAGATTGATTGCGCATGTGTTTTTATGAGGGGGTCTGATGAAGTTTTATATTTGTTGTCTATGAGAACTCGTTAAGATGTGGCAGATGGTGAACTGAACTTAGTTTCATGTTTGTGGTGGTGGGTATTTCATTCTGTAATTGGATAGCAACATGCATATTCATGCTGCATGGTACAACAATCATCACCTAAGATATTCGTTGATGATATTGGTGATTGTAAAGGTGAACTCCTTTAAACCTTTTAGGATCTATCAGAGTTAAGCCCATACTGATTTTTCATAGTCTACATGATATATTGAGAGGTGTCATCCAAGTATGCCCAAATATTATACACAAGACAAGTGTTGTAAAAATGTGGATGTTAAAATGAATATACAACCATACACGACTAGATTAGAAACCTTAAGTGGGTGCAAAATAGCACAACAGAGTATAAGATGAGAGAAAGTTTCTTGGCATAATTTGGTCATGTCCTACTGCATCTGCATATGCACCAGTCCTTAGGTTACAATCTGATGATTAAACTTGGTAAAAAGGGTAAGTAGTAGACCTAAAAACATACTGATGAAAGCTACACATCTAGGTTGGTATAAGTAGGAAAAGATGACCAAGGACATGGAAGGTTGCCTAGCTCTAGCTCTTACGTGGGATATGGAGGAGGAGAAATAGGAGAGCATTTGAGAGGATTGCAAATGAGTTTATACAGTTGAGGAATAGCGTATTATCTTTAATTGCCTTTTGGTGCACCTGTGAGATTCCTATTTGTGTGCATTATGGAGCACCTTTCATAGAGTCATGTCTTTATGCGGCTCTCTACTTTTCACAATTTCAATAAAACCACTTAGCTTATAATAACTAAAAAAGCACATTGATGGAGGTTTCTCTTGAAATCAATGCGTACTTCAGTAGGATACTATGAAAGTAAATGATATAGACCTAGAGTCTTGCCTAATGGTCAGTGCGCTTCTGCTTAGTATATCGTTTATATGCTTTAGAATTCTAGCCCTTCCAGAGTGGTCTCACTGATGGCTCCTTGGTTTCGTTGGTGGCATGGCCTGCTCGGACATACGGTTCCCACGGAAGATCAAGTTGGTGGGAGAGAACCATGAAGTCTAGGGTTCAAAATCCTGCCAATGAATATATATATAAATGACAATTTATAGGGATTAAGGCTTAGTTGTTACTGTATTCTCGGGTTAGGACTTGGTTTCGTCGGTGGCATGGCCTGTTCGGACATACGGTTCCCCATGGAAGATCAAGTTGGTGGGGGAGAACCATGAAGTCTGGGGTTCAAAATCCTACCAATGAATATATATATATATATATATATATATATAAATGACAATTTATAGGGATTAAGGCTTAGTTGTTATTGTATTCTCATATTAGGTCCCCTGTCTGCCAAAAGTTTGGTTAGACTCTTGTATTTCAATAGAGGTAAGTGCGAGATTTTTAGAACCTTAATTTAGCTGGCCAAATCTCTCATTTTGTAACTTGCCCTCTAAACTTTCCTGGACCTTTTTTAGTTCCCTTCTAATTTAGGCAATGTCGCTGGAGCTGGTTCTATCTTTTGTATCCTCTTTGCATCTTTTTGATGCCTCTTAGTGAAACTTCTTACTTTCATCAATTTTTTATTTTGCTCAAGAACAAAATTCACTAGTATTGGAATGAGATACGAATCCCAAATAAAGCTGAATGGATATAGAGGATTCATAAGCCCGAAACCAATTGATTGAGGTGTTGGTTGATTGCTCGTGGGGAATAGTTGAAAGGGCCATTGGAAGTCCTTTGTGAATCTAAAATGATCCCTGAGGTGAATACCATCTCAAATAGGGTTCTTGGTAATTTACTGTGAATTTTTGGTTTGCAATATCCTGCCATATCATCTTGTTCTTAACTTGTTAGACATGCCTCAAGAGGCCTATATTAGATCACAAACTCAAACATCTATGATCAATCTTGTGTCTTATATTTTTACTATGTTAATGGAATGGAGCTATTATTTCATCAGTCACAATTGGCTCATGCTATAAGTAGAGAAGATTATGAAGATGCTGCTAGACTCAAGGTGGCCATTGCAGCTGCAGCTACTAAGGACGTTGTTGGAAGAGTGATGTCCCATGTAAATGTAAGATTTTTGCTGCTATTTTGGAACAATCAGTGATATCATCTTCCTTTGCCTTATCAAAAAATATATATATATGCAAATATGTGTGTTTGCGTTCCTTTGCCTTTTCAATTGTTTAGTCGGAGGTTATTAGTTTACTTCATTTAGACCTTAAAATTGAGTTGAACACGTGAGTGGATGTTAGATGCCTTGCCTACTTAAAACAGAGATCATCCATTATGTCAAGCCTCATCATTAAGCGGTGGAACGAACTGTCTCTTGTTTTCAAACTTGACATTATGTAGCTTTCTTATCTTGCAATGGAACTCATTACTTCATCTGAAAAAGTAACATTCTTTATCTAGACCTTTGGACATCACATACTTGTAAATTGTAATGAAGCATAGCACTCGTGGTATAGCTAATGATAGACATTTGAGATTTTGGGAATCCCCAGAGTTGAATTTCATTTGAACAAAAATAGAGGAAATAGATTGCTTTTTTTTTTTTTCCCCCCCAATGATGAGGATTTAGAAGTACTGACTGAAAGTGGAGCCACTCATTATTCAGTGTACAAATGTTAGTCTTAGGTTTAAGGATTCGGTTTTTATTGGAAGGTCCATCTGTGCCTCCATGATCTTCCTGTTCATCTTACAATATTTTATTTCACTGGTCATTGATACTCACCTTTTGGAGTCTCAATGCAGAAAGCTGTAGAAGAAGAGCGCTACAGGGATGCAGTACTTATGCGTGATTGTGCTGGTACAGGACTGGTGAGTTTAGTAGCAGGATACTGAGTTTGTGGTACTTACAATTGTTTGCTCCCTACATTTTTTTGTGGGTATGTCATTTGTAGCTGTTTTGTTTTGTACAAAAAAGTTCTTCAATGTTTCATGTGCTCTAAGCATTTGGACTATACATTCAGTTAAACTTACATCCCAACTCGATAAGACGAGGACATCATATACTTCGATCTTTTCGGCAAGCAGTCTCTTTTCAAAGTCTTTTAACTATTTCCTGTTCCAGTCTTTTCTTGGGCTCATATCCACCATGGATGTTGGATTTTTCTAGCAAAGTTTCTTGAGAGCATGTAATAGTTTCATATGTGTTGCAGCACATTGGTATTTCTAGTTTGTAACATGTTTTGTTATGTTTATGCAGGTTGGATGGTGGGCTGGAACTTCGGAAGATGTTAGTGATCCATATGGCCGCATTATTCGTATAAGTGCTGAGCATGGAAGATATGTCGCGAGAAGTTACAGTCCACGGTACACTTCTAGGTTTCTGCTGCATTTCGTTTCTTAAAATCTTCTCTCTCTGTATTTTTCTCCCCTGGAATTTACACAGGATGATTATAGAAAGTGGACAATGCCTGTGGGCATACTCATAGTTCCCCTTTTTTTTTTGGGGGGGGGGGACGTAATGGTAGGGGTGGGGTGCGGGGATGATCTATAAGTACAAAAGAAAATTTGAAATAAAGGAAACATGCAAACAAAAAAGGGAAGTAGGATCTTACCCCAGTTAACAAAAGAAAGTGTAGAAACTGAAAATCTGCAGCTCCTCCTATCAACTCTTTCTTACACCAATTGAATGAAAGTATAGGCTCTTGAGGAAACTATATTCACTCTATCATCAGCTCCTTATTCATCCTCAAACACCTATCTTACCCCAGTTGACAAAAGAAAGTCTAGAAACTGAAAATCTGCAGCTTCTCCTATCAACTCTTTCTTACACCAATTGAAAGTATAGGCTCTTAAGGAAACTATGTTCACTCTATCACCAACTTCTTATTCATCCTCAAACACCTATCATTTCTCTTCTCAAATTGACCAAAAATCAAGACATGATATAGTAATCTGCACCCATATTGTGTCAACAGGGTTTGGCAACAAAAAAGAAGAGTCCACGCAACTTAACTTCTTTAGTGCTTTGAAGTTAGATAAATTCCCTGTCAAGTGTTGAGCATTTCTGAACTGAGTCTTGCAGGGTTTGTGATTGCATTTGGTATTGTGCCTCTTGTCCTAGCTAATAGCCTCAGATACTGTTGGGCGTTTTACTGTTATACTTGATTTTTCCTTGAGTAAAAGTGAACAAGGACTGCCTTTGGTTTAAGTTGTTTACTGGGTCCATTTGCTCTGCTGACAGCCAGCTTGCTTCGACTGTGGAAGGTGCCCCACTCTTTGAAATATTTCTTACTGTGGATAATAAAGGCGAATACAAGAAACAGGTATCTTTCTGTCTCACATACTTTCTTTTGACTCATTGATATCTTCCACAGCTTCTGTGTCTAAAAAGATACTGAGCGTCTCGGCTCAAGACCTGTTGGTCTCTGAAGATGGGATATTAGCATCAGTGGATTAGAAATAAATACTAGCAGTGACGAAATATTAATAATGTGGAATGCTTGGGTGAAATGCAAATACGGCTAAATGGTTTCTCAGGATGTGTATTATCCCCTATATGTAGGCCTGCCTTTGCAAATGTCATGGATGGGATGATAGTTCTGCGAGATAATTTTATGTTGAAGATGTTGCACTTGCTAAAAAGAACTGAAAAAGTTTGCGCCACCTCCTTTTTCTGAAGCAGAATCTCCTCATCCATGCCTTTTTTGTTAGCATGCCAAAACATGAAGATTTGAATTTAGTTGAAGATGATTCTAGTCCACTCTACAGTAGAGTCCTTTCCTTTCAGTAATAATTAAAAAATCTTTGTGATCCACATGATTTCAGGCTGTTTATTTGAAGAGAAAGCCAGTTCAGCAAGATTTACCTATTGCTTCTTCAAAGCTACCTGGTGCTTCCAGTAACTTGGACTCTCTTGGTCCCACAGAAAACAAAAATAGATATGTTTGATAAAATCTCAGATGTTGAGGAAGATGGTGAAGACAAGGATGATGATTTAGGCTCTCAGAATGCATTGAGAGACATGATTCCAGGGGTACAGGTCAAGGTTTTAAAAGTGACAGCTCCAGGGAAGGTAGATAGAGATCAAATATTGAAGTTCATTGAGCAAATAATGGATGAGGAAGGTGAAGATGAAGAAAAGGACTATGATTTGGCCAGTGTGAATGACGAAGATGAAATTAGGGGGGAAAGAGATGGAGAGCAGAATGTGATTGACTTGGATACAGATAATGGGGTTAATGAAGGTGAAGAGCAGAGCCAAATTGCAGTTAGATTGGTTGTTGGTGGTCTCATGCAAGATACCTCAAATGGTGCACAGCATAAAGACCTGCTTCGAGTACCGGCGAGGCTAGAGAAGAAGGGTCACCTGTCATTTACTTTCAGTATAGAGGAAGATGAGAACAAAAGCAATTCCTCTGGCAGTGGACAATCTCCCGCAAATAAAAAAGCTAGGCTCCAAGGTCAACGCAGCTTGGTGATAGCTGATCTTGCAAAGGTCATTGGCAAAGGGAAAATACCTATGAAGGTCTGTACATTTTTATCTTGTCGTTCAAATTGCTTAGTTTTTATTCTTCACTTTAATAATTTTACTGAAACATGCAGGTCCTTAAAGATATGGGAGAGTTGATCAGCCTCACTCTTACTCATTCACAAAATCGTCAGCCATTGTCAAAGTCAACCACCTTTAACCGCATTGAGATTTCAACATCTCCGGACCCACTAAATGGTGATCAATCTTCATATGTTTCTCTCCTTTTGTTCTCTTGCTGTCTAGATTGCTTATTCTCCTTTTTTTTAGTAACGTATGCTTGTTCAACTAGTGCAACATCATTGTTAAACTCTCATTCTTAAGTCGCTCACTCATTTACGATTTTTCTCAGGATTATATATTGGTACTTATGGTCCATACGCTTCGGAGGTCATCCACTTTAGGCGAAGATTTGGTCAGTGGAAAGAAGACGGTAGCCCTAAGGAGTCTTCACGCTTAGAGTTTTACGAGTATGTTGAAGCTGTAAAATTAACTGGAGATTCTTCTGTGCCAGCTGGTCAGGTAACTTCACTTTGAATCTGAGTTGTGTATATAGTCTAACCTACAAAAGGTAGGCTTGGATTTATTTCTTTTTAAAATAAATTGGGATGTCTGAGATCATCCATTCTGGTTGGAGCGTAGAGATGACTCTATCTGACTGTTAGAGACTGGGGAGAGAATGGATCAACTGGAAATCAAAACGTACCTCATTTCTATGCCTAAGTCGAATGGGTGTTTTGCAAAATGCTAATTCTTTGAGCAATGAAGATTGACAATCTACAGTGTATCATATCCTGCATTTGTGCATTTTAGTATGTTGTAGATTTTTTTTTTTTTTTGTTTTGCCTTCTCAAAATAGAGAGGGTGTGTGTGATGGAGTGGTGTGAGACCCATTGATTGCTTACTTTCTAATTTGCAGATAGCATTCCGTGCAAGAGTAGGTAAAAAATATCAACTTCCACATAAAGGGATTATTCCAGAAGAATTTGGTGTGGTAAGTGATTCTAGTGATTTTTAGGTTGCTAATATTTCTTGCCGTTATTTGTTTCGCCTATCTTTCTTTTTGATGCATAAGTTCCTTAACTCTGGATTTTATGATGTGTGGATCTCTCTCTCACATTTTAGGCCGATGTTATCTCTATTGCCAATGCAGATTGCTCGATACAAGGGACAAGGAAGACGGGCAGACCCTGGTTTTCGAAATCCTAGATGGGTTGATGGTGAACTAGTTATCTTAGATGGAAAGGTTTAGAGATCTTTATTCCCTTTGTCTTAGTTTTGCTGTCTCTTTATTGTCTCGATTTCATTTTCTCAACTTATTTCCTGTTGGATTGTGCAGTACATTAAAGGAGGGCCTGTCGTGGGTTTTGTCTTCTGGGATCCTGAATCTCCTTTCTTGGTGCCCTTCCATCGGCTTAGGCTGCAGGACTGAAACTGTACATAGAGTTTGTGGTTGTTTGTTCCTGATTCAGTTCTTTGTAGGTATGCTCTTCCGACTTGTAATTAGTAAATTGGCTCTAATTTAACACCAACACACATGAATCTCTTTGTCTGTAGAAATTTGGATGTTGTAGCTATTGCTACAGATATGCAAGAGGTACTAGTTGCAGTTCACAGATTGAAGATATCTTGGATTACTTCGGCTGATAACTCGAGGAAAAAAACACATTTTTTTCCTAATATTGGGCAGATCGTTCACATTTTAGTCATAAATAAACATGTTGGATGGTCAAATATCATTTACTTGACATTTCTTCAAACGTTCAAGTATTTTATATACAACCCTAATTTCATACTTATGTATCATACCCTGGCACCCCTGCCCCACATCTTATACTTATCCATCTTCTGATTATAAAGACTTTGGAAAATATGTCACCCAATCAAACACCATGTAGGACCCCGGTGTCTGCTCCAAGTATAGCTCTTCAATGTGTTTGTTAAGCGACATGCATCGAGGAGTATGTGTCTAGGGGTGGATCTTGTGAAGTATAAATACTTGAGGATACCATGGAATATTGCGGGTTTTTATGGTCGTCTTGTATTTCACATTCCAAATGGAATTATTGATCAGGTTAGTTGAGATCAACCCATGTTGGCTGAGAAGAGAAGTCACATTGGAAGATCTGAATCTTCATTGACTGGTGTGAGAGGTTACTATTGTATTTTTTCAGGTTCAGCATTCAATGGTTACTGTGAGATAAAACTGGAAGTGGCTTTTAAGCCATCAATTTCATCGTACAACCAAAGGAAGTATCATGAGTCATAAATACATGAGGAGATATTGTAATGCACCGATAGATTTCCCTGTAAAGTCGAGATACTGCTGTTGTCTCTTTTGCTTCCCCTTTTCCTCCTTTTAGAAGTAAGATTCAGATAAAGTTTTATATATTTCACTTAGCCCATGCCAAAACTGTTCATAACAATGGTTCAGTAACTTTTTCCTTGGTCTGTTCTTAGAAGGCCAAAGGTTAACATCTGATCTTGCATTGCCCTGAAATAAAACAGTAACAGTTTGTATGTTCAACTCTTCTCTAAAACCTGTGTAATAAAGTTAAACTAATTCAAACTGGAAAAAGCAAGTAGTAGTACATTGAGCAACTTTCTATAGGTCAAGGGGTGTGTTTATCACTGGCTATTGCTCTAAATTGCTAATGAACCGTTTTGCAGTTCAAAGACTTGTAGCTATTTAGACCTTCGTACCTATTAAAAATCTATTTGCTTTGGAGGTAGCAAGGTTCAGTGAACTGGTATGTTCGGGTCTGTTAAAAATAATGGACTAGTGAGTAGGCTATACTTTTCCAGCCAGTAGGTTCTGGCATATTTTGGAAAAAAATTGAGACCTCCACCTGTTTTTGGTACTGTTGAAGAAGGGGCTGATAAATTACAAGGATGTTGCTTGATGTTACTTGTGTGATTTTCTATCTCACTTTTATGTCTAATCTCATAAGATGCATTCTTCTCTGTTCCTTTGCAGTCAACATGATCTCTGTTACCACGAAACATTGTCAGTTTGAGCCAAAGAGAAGACTCAAGATTTCATTTGAATATGAAGTCCTGGGCGAACGGCAGTTTTGGTGGCCAGCATAAAACCTTTTGCGCTGTATGGAACTAACAGCCAGTTTTGAGTTGATAGCCCCCAAAATTCCTTTGGCACCAAATGGTCTGGACTACTAGCATTTTCCTAGGGCACTGAGCTTTGTACATATGCTCTTATATGTTATTGTTACTTTTCAGTTCTTTTTGTATTATTCTTTTTTGTCCCCGTCAGTTAAGATTGTTGTATTTATCTGATAGCACCTTCAAAAAATTTGGAATCTATTCTCTAATAGAATCAGAATGGTATATTAGCAAATCTCTTATGTTAATATTTCATGTTCCTTGGCTCTTGAATTATCTTTGAACTGCAGCTTTTGAGATTTCATGCATTTTTGGGCAGGATTTGTTTTTGTTTTTCTTTTTCTCAGTTGAAAGAATGTTCTTGCAGAATGAGCTGGATACTTCTGTAATGTGTATTGCGAAGGCGTGGATGTTTATGGTTCATTGACATGGGCAGGTGATGGAACCATTTGATTATAAGCAAATCACTAGCTATCACCAGATGCTTGGCTATAATCTGAGATACTTTAGCGGACACAATTTTCTGTTGAAATGCAATGGCTGTGTTCAGTACGAAATCTATCAAATGAAACTGCATACATCATCTATTGATTATACAGGGCACCATGTCAGACTTAGTATTATTGCATTGATCTAGTGGAAACAGCATATCCAAACTGATTAATTTGTGTATGTATACATATACATGCACATCATATTGCAGCATTTATTGTAATCATAGAAACTACTGGAGTACATAAATTGCAGCCCCTTGCCCAGAGAAAAGACTTGCAATATATCATGGTTTGTTCAAGTTGTCGAAGGAGACTTGTTTAGCTATTTTGGCACCCCTTCCCTTAGCCATATAAAGTCCCACATGATGCATTAGCTCCTGCATGTCCCCCAAAAAGTTAAATCATTTGAGTAAGCTAATCAAGATAACTACAGTTTTTGTTTTGTTATAGATTACCTGAGGATGTGGTGAAATATCTTTGGTGTTTGTTGCCATAGAGACAGGAAAATCAAATGTGGCACATCCCTGAGAGTAAACTACCACGTCCTCCAAAGGGTTGAGGAAACCGCGGTTCTTAGCTGATAATGTAGAGCAAACAAAGTCCAGCACACAAATGTCCGTGCATACACCTACCACCAACAACTTAATTGAAAACAAAGAAAGAATCAGTCACATATGAACATCATGAATATGTAATGAGTATCCAGTAGGAAAGTGAGAGAGCAGATACAAGTTGAATTTTGTTGTTGTTCACCCAATCAACAAATACATTAGAGCCATCTTCCTGAATGCAACCAATATAGCCATCATAGCAATCTTTGCGCCTGATTGTTACATTTGGTTCCTTCTCCACCCATCTTAGTGCTGAAAAGTTCACAAAATAATTTCTTCATTAGAAGAGATGCATCTAACAAAAAGATTAGGATGGCCCTTAGGCAACGATGGATCACAAATCGAAAAATCATCCAAAATTTTCAAGTAAAAAAATTAGTAGATGAAACAACATATTGGACAGGGAGAACTATGATTAGTCAACCCTTAGGTTATTGCCAATTGAAAATTGAACTTGTAACCTAATACTTGCTACTCTACTCGACACTACATAATTGAAATTTAAAGAACCATCAAAGGGTCCCCCAAAGGAAAATTGAGAAATCACAGGTAAAGGAAACAAGAACACAAAAGAATACTTATATTTCCATACGGATTTTCAGTGAGAATTTGTTCCCCATCACATGTATTTTCGCTTTGAATTGGTTAAGTTAGGTCTGCTTATCGGACGGATAATTTCACTTAACGATTTGACTTATCAGATATCGATTTTTAAATTTACTAATCCGCTAAATAACCAATAAGATATGGTTGGTTTGGTAATGGACTGACAATTATCATATGGTTATTGAGTGGTGAAAGAAAAAATAATAGTACAAGAAACACTTTAACACTTGCCTTAACATAAGATGGACAAGGCAATATATATATAATTATAGAAAAAAAAGTTTTTCTTTTAGGATTCAAGACTAACAAAGAAAAAACATATAATTATTCTTATGTAGTGGTTGGTTTATCAGTTACGGTTCGATTTTAAACACGAGGGAATTTAGTGAAAAAATCATTGATTTAAAATAGTGAAAATATTACCAGGAACCAAGTTGGATTCATGAGTGCCATTGATACAGTGAGGCGGATAAGGATGTTCAAGTTTATCAGGATGATGTGAATCAAGAAAGGCAAGAACTGGCAAATTTTTGTCACAGAACACTCTAGCAAGCCTTGCTGATTCAGCAATCATTTCACTCATCTGCCTGTTTGGCTCTCTTGGTGCCTATAATTTACAAGAAAATTCTAACTTATTAGATCAATATTTAAGTAGCCAGCTAGCTAAAACAGAGAACAAATTTAATTTAAGTACCAGATTTCCAGCACCAACAGTACAAAATCCATTGATTATGTCAACAAGAACAAGGCCAGCCTTAATATCTTCAGTGATGACTACTGATTCCTCCTCTATAGGAATTTCATTCTTCAAAAGGTCTAATATTTTCAATACCATCTTTCTTCTTTCTTACCAATTTTCTTAGATTATGATTGATATTTATAAGAAAATAAATACTGATTGATTTTCAATGCGATAGTCCAACAACCATGTCCCACCACTATGTTTTAATCAATAGCAAAACTGACTAGTCCAGCCGACTTACGAGAATGATTTTCAGTGCAGTAACTAATTAATTTGAGTGTAAAAAATATAAATTCTTAATAATTTTTATTGTGGAGTTTTATATCTCTACAAATCAAGTAATTCATCTATTAAATGCTTGAATGAAAATGATTACAAGTAAAATTATATTTTTCTGAAATAAAATAGTCAGCTGACAGCAAATTTTCAACCTCATATATATTGTACACAGTTATACAGTATCCAATTCATATCAACTTAAAGTTAAATGGCTAAATTTTATTCCTGGTCTATCTAAAATTATTAGTTTAGGTTTTGTTCTATACAGTATGACATAAAAGACTTGAAATGAATATGACTTGACATGTCATCTAAAATATTTAATGAATATATATATTTTTTTTATAATAAAGTTATCGTTGAATGGCCTTATTAAAAAGGAAAAAATTTAAAATGATTTTAATAAATCTTTTATCAGATGATATAATAAAAATAACTCAATTTCTTCCAAATGCATAGAGGAAAATTAGCACATGGACCTGAAGTTGTAGCTTAATTAGTGCGTAACTATTTAGTTTGTATACATTTTCCAAAATTTTCACATGTATAAACTTTTGTGGACGGAGCCATCTTAGATAAAGATGGTCCCATGTATTTTCTTTATAGGAAAATTATGTGGTATACAAAGGTCAAATATTAGTTATTATGAGTGTAAATATAGTTACGCTCATCATTAAATAATTGAAAAGAAAATTATACTCTTTATCAAATTTTTAGACTTGACATCATCCATTTAGATATATGGTGTCTGAAAATATGCTTGATCAAAATGATTAGACTTTAGTCTTTTTGTTTCAAAATTCATTCTTGTACAATTGAAGTTCAAATAGAAATAACCAAACTTCAATCATATGTAATTGACTATTAACTAAATGAAATTCTAGATAACTATTTCTAAAATTAGACTTGGTTAATATTAACTTCAAACACGTATATTTATAGTTGTTTCGAAGCGAGTGTATCTGCAATATATATACTACCTCCATTGTAAAAAGAATGACAGTTTGACTTGACACGGAGTTTGAAAGAACAAAAAAGACTTTTTAATTATATGGTGTTAAATTAAAATTATGTCAAAATGTATCAAAATGTCTTTGTGATCTTAAACGTATCACATGAAAAGTTAAAATTAAAATTTTATCAAATAAGAAAATAACTCATTCTTTTTAAAACAAAAAAATTTAAAAATCACGCACAATTTAAATAATTACATCAAAACTGAATATCATGTACTTTGCCCCTTAACATTTGCAACTCTATTCACACCATACCAGTAAGGAATGACAAAATTGACTCATAAAAATATATAATTCACTTAAATTTGTATGAGTTATTTACCTTATCTACTGCAATTGTATTAAGATTGATACTAACCTAAATTGATCAAGAAAAATCTTATCAAAACATCTTTTAAAAAATATTTCTTTTGTTTGATAATAATTACAGTAATACAATTACTATAAATATCAATTTTATTAATATATATTATTTTTATATACTCTGCATTGTCCGTTTTTTTCCACCTTGCACCTAAGAAAAAAGGGGCGGGGGGACAAAGAAGCAGCACTAGCCAATAGGTATAGAGTACCATGAACCATAGTGTCAGTGCCAGTGCGAGTGAGAATTGAGGAGAATAACAGAAAAAATCACAATCAACAATCAATACTCTAATGTTTGTTCCATTTAAAAATTCAAATATAATTAAATTCGTAACAAAATATTCAAAAAAAGATAATACGCTGCCCTTTTAATTCACGTGATAGTGGTTGAATTTTTAGAACTAAATAAGTTATTTTTTATTATAATTTTCATGTTTTTTATATTATTAATTATCGTAAGTCTTCTTCGAAAAGTTCATTATAAAATTTCGTAGTTATAAATAGTTTCCGCCAAAAAAATTCGTGCTCAGTAATCACCACATATACACAGGCGGACTCCTTTAAAATGTGACACTATGTGAAGCATCATAATAAAAAAAAAATGAAATTTACGAATATTTTTTTTTCATTATGTCCGTACTTATAATTAAAATTTAAAAATTTAAGTTTTAAATTTTAAGTGTTCCACGTATCATTTGAACTTTTGTGAAACAGAATAAAAGTATATATCAAAAGAAACAAGCTTTTATATTTAAAAATAATCATTATTGTGTAATAATCATACTAAAATAAAGTAGTAATAATTTGTCTCTCCAAATAAAAGTGTATCGTATTATACTATTACACATATATGACATATGACACAATTATTTTTAACTAATGTATTTATCCTTTCTTTCAAGTATTTTATATTCTCTCTGTTCCAATTTTATTTATTTTATTTTTTAGTCAAAAAAGAATATTTTTTTCTTTTTTAATAAATCTCTAATTATAACATTTCACGTAATATATCTAAGGCCATATATTTAAATAATATTTTAATATATTTTATGTATCTTTAATGTAAACAAGATTAATTTTTTAAAAATATTTATGTCAAATAAAATTAAACAAACAAATTGAAATGGAGAGAGTAACATTAAAAATCTTTAGTTGATTTATTATGTTAAAGATCTCAGTTAGTACTACTATTAAAAAAAAAAAAACTAGTAGCAGTTCAGTAAAATCTAGTTAAAGACACGCAAAAAATGTATACAAAATTGTTAGTGCAAAATTTATATATATGTATATATATTGCTTTTTAGTATAGTGGCACCAAATAGGAGACGTGTACAAATGCATATAACTGATGTTTTCCAGAATTAAATACGTGTTTTATTGGTATTTGTTATTATGCCATATATAATTAATAATAAAATAAAAAGAAAATTAAGGTATTTGCAATACAAGTAATTTTAATGTATATATTAGCATGAATAAAAATATAATTGCTTCTCAAAATCTTTTTCATGTCATTTTCATTATTTTTATGATAAATATTTTTATAAGTAATTAATTTATTTTAAAAATTATATAATGCATAATATTTTTAGTGTACTAAATCAAATATTACATAAAAAACAATCTCAATATAATTGATACTATTGTTGTTACTTATCTCAATATTATTAATATATCATATTTAACAATTATTTTTACACACCTTTTCAAATGCCTAAAGTTCTCAATTTTTACACCTAACTAGCCCACAAAACTTTTTTCAGAATTAAAAAATTACACGTAAGGAAAAAGAAAAAAAAACTGTAGCTAGTAGGTAAGATACTGTAGTGTTCCTATTTCCAAGTCATTTGATGGTATTATATTTTGAGTAAAAAAAGTGATTTTTTAATCATAATTTTTCATTTATTTATTCCATAATTCTTTTATATTATTTTTAAATTATTAATTATTTATTATTAATATTAATTTCTATGTAACTTACAAATATATAATTTTTTTTAGAAAACTCAAAGTTCTAGATTTGAATTTACCATGAAAATTAAATCTTAAAATTTTAATATGCCCTTGGTTAAATCATCCGACATAACTGCAATATCATTTTTTCAATATTTTCTTTGCGCCCCTAATTTGTTTCGTTATTATATGATTATTCACACACAATGTGCTTTTGATAAAAATTTAAAATTACAGACAAATTCTGTTATGCAAAATGATAAGAGGCATTTACCTCTGGCCCACTGTGGAAGGGATTTCTCTTTTGTCGTTACTTTTTATTTTATGTGACATATGTTGGATTAAAGTTTTTCTTAATAAAAATATTTTTTATTGAATTAATTCTATTAATCATATTTGAACAATTTAAACTTAATTATTAGAATTTTTATAATTATTAATGATTAAATATAGTATTAAAAGAAAATAAAATTTTTAAATCTAGAGTGTTTCGAATTAAAGCTTTTGCTTAATTATGTAAAATTCAATCGTATTTTGTAGTTATTAATCATGCAATGTTTGATTATTATTTGTTGATTATTTATCATTTATAATTGACATTTGACTTCAAATGTTAAATCATTGATATAACTAGTACGACATGTGTGTGTATATATGTGTGTGTCATTATATGTAATAAAAATATAAAATTAAAATATTAATACAACCAATGATAATTGGGCTCTGCATTCTTCTGTAGTACAGTACTACTCTTACACATAAGACACAATTTTCTTTTATTAATGTGTTTATCCCTTCTTTGAAGTATTTTTAATATTTCCTCTGTCCTAATTTTGTATTATTTTTACATTTTTTTCTTTTGAGAATTCCTTAATTTATCATATTATACGTGGTATATATAAATTCATAAAGTTTGTAAATTTTTTGATAATATTTCATTTTTCTTTTTTATTCTTTTTTGAAAATGATAATTGTATGTTTCATATATTTTTAATACAAAAGTATAAAATTTAAGAAAATATTTTTATTTTTAAAATTTCATGTCAAACTAAATCAGGCAAGGAAATTGAAAAGAAAAGAGTTTAAAATGCTAGTCGATTTTAATATTACGTTAAGATCTTTTTATTGCCATTTTTTAAAACTAATACTAACAATTCAGTGAAATCTAATTAAATACCCATACACAAAAAAAAAAGAATTAAGTCAGTACAAAAATATAAATTTGTTTTGCCAATCCACGTATCCTGTCGAAGCAAGCCTATATATACCCACCCTCTTCGCTTCCCTATATACACACTTTTTGTCTCTCTACTGATTTTTCAATGCTGTTCAATGGCTTCCTCAAGCTTGGTATAGAACTTTTTTTTTATTTTTTGCTACTGATGTTATTTTTTCTTTCGTAGATAGAATACACTCTAATAGAATAAATTGCTTCCAATCTATGTTGCTACCTTATTTCTGTGTTGGGAGGCCAATGGGAACAAGAAAGATTGCACAGAAAAAATATGTACATAGAAGTAAAACTTGTATATTGAGGTTATATTTTGCTATATTCTAAACTACAAATATTTTATTATGCCATGCACCTTCGATTAATAACATATATTTCGTTTTTAATCATGTCATTGCATTGAAATAATCATTACTTATTATATTTTTTGTCACCTTTAACAGAGATCCATTCTTCTTTACATTATAAAAATTGTTTTATAATTTTCTGTAGGGAAAGGATTTGCAAGATAGATTGAGACAAATATTCGTATGACATATCTTAGTTTTTTTTCTTTTTTTTAAAGTAGAGTATTATTACTAATGTTTAATATGTATCGGAAAATGAGTTTGTCTTTGGAAGGATAATGAAGTTCACTGTTGAACAAATCAACTTGTTTATTCCTGAAAGAAAAGAGATCGAAAAAGGTTGCTGAGGAACAGTTTATGAAGGGACGATTAGAGGTTTAGCTGGAGGTGGTAGTCATTTCAATGACCAACGAGTTGCTGTGAAAGTGGACAGACATTTAGGGGTTTATGTAGGGACGATTAGAGGTTTATGAAGGGACGATTAAGGGTTTATGTAGAGGTGGTAGTTATTTCAATGACCAACGAGTTGCTATGAAAGTGGGCAGGCATTTAGCTAATGAATCTGACTCTTCCAATGATAAATATATTCAGTGGAAGGTAACAATCTTTTTATTGTGTTGTAAATCTTTTATTTTCTCAACCGATTAAATCTTTTTCTTTCTAATTTTCAGGCTGAGATTATGATCCTCACCTCAACAAAACATGATGTTATCAAGTTAATTGGCGTATGCCGCACAAACTTGGCTTTTTATCTAGTTTATCCCCTTTATGAGAGAGGAGATCTACAAAATAACTTACCAAGTAAATTAATGTAACTTTTAATATTAGTTATACATCATTGCATTAAATAACGTATTAATTGCATATATTGTAAAGAGTACACACTAATAGTTTTCTTAAATTAGAAGTTGTACATAACTTACCATGTCAATGAAACTGTGCCATAGCCACATATATATATATATATATTACGAAATGTAAAAAAGATAGATCGAGTAAAAAAAGCTACGGAACTGCAATACAATCTCACTGGATAATATTAGGAGCTTTCTATTTTCACCTAATTGATCAAAAATCGTCATATGTTGTGCCTATAGACCACATAAAATTTTTCCAATAGCAAATGCAAATTGTTGCAACTTCCACCACTTTTTTTCTCTAATTGGCCAAGAGAAAAAGGGTAGCCATCAAAAAATTTTTATAAATAGAGAGCCTCAACTCTCTTGTTAAACACATCGAAACAGAGAAGAAAAAAAAGAGTCACAGAGAGAGAATAAAATATATTGAGTATTTTATTTTTGAGGTATATCATAGGCTATTTAATAAAAATAGTTTGTGAAGAAAAATAGAGTGTAAGCAATATTTTAGTAAGGTGAAAAATTAAAAGAGAGTATTTCTTTTGTGTGTGTAGAAGTCTTTGGAGGTATTGTACTCGTGCTTACACGATGTAAAATTTCTTACTATAGTAATATCAGTTGCTCCTTTTGACCCGTAGTTTTTTCCCTTATTTAGAAGGATTTTCACGTAAAATTTTTGGTGTCATTTGTTACACCCAAAAGGCGCAACGTCGCGGCAACTCATGCGAAATGTGATTGAAATGATTTAATAAGGAAATGTTTTGATTTTAGAGAAAATGATTGATTTTAGGAGTCGCCACCTAATTTTAAGGATAATTAGAAAACCAATTAATTATTTACAAAGCAGTCTGCGAACAAAAATATTCTGAGTAAGGGGTTCAAGTTATTCCGAAGGAAAGTTATTAGAACCCTTCAGAATCCATAAATATGGATCCCGACTGAATTTATTTTTTACAAATTGAGGAGGAGATATACAATATAATACAAGCACAATAATCATGAGAGAACACTAATAAAATAATACATCGATGAGAACAATAATAACTAATGCAGTGATGAGAACAATAATAAAATAATACGATGATGGGGACAGTAATAAAATAATACGATGATGGGGACAATAAATAAATAATAGTGATGGAGATAATAATAATAAAATAATATGAAGCTAAAGCAATTTTATCTAAATAATGTAATACTGCATTATTCTTTTACAAATAATATACGAAACTTAAACAAAAATTATTCTTGAATTTTAACATGTAACAGATGAAATCAAACTAACATTTTTTCGTCTTTTTGAATGTGGAGGCCTCGAAATTCGACGGATAGATCTTTCATTGGCAAATATTTAACAAAACAATATCCGTGAATTTTCACCAAAATTTTTGAATTTAAAAATATACAAATATCAATCTAAACTAAAATGTTCCGTCCTTTTGAATGGGGAGGCCTCGAAATCCAACGGATAGATCCTTCATTGGGCATTTTGACAAAACAATGTACAAAACTTAAAATTAAAACGTTCTTGAATTTTAACATATAACAGATATAAAATCAAACTAACTTTTTCCATCTTTTCGAATTGGGAGGCCTCGAAACCCAACAGATAGATTTTTCCTCGGCCAATTTGACAAATAATGCACATGAACTTAAACAAAAAAAAAATTGGATCTTGACAAATGATAAACATTAATTTAAACTAAATTTCTCCATCTTTTTAAATGGGGAGGCCTCAAAATCCGATGGATAGATTTTTCCTCGGCCAGTTTGACAAATAATACCAATACAGCTTACTGGAAGTAAAATCAATAACACATGAAAACTATATAAATAAAAATAACAACAAACGAATAAATGAAACAACAATAGAAAAGAAAATGCACACAATATATAGACAATGACGTTCTTAATTGTTCCAAAAGTACAAATCACAGTAGAGCCAATTAGATGTGAAAAGGAATTAATCAAGCAATAACAACAAGAGAAATTAAAATAAAGTCACGGAATAATGACATCATTTGCCAATAATCGAAAAGAGCATACTTACTAACATGAGAAACTCACAAACTGATATTGAGGTAGAAGAAATTAAAATAACAACAAACGAATAAATGAAACAACAATAGAAAAGAAAATGCACACAATATATAGACAATGACGTTCTTAATTGTTCTAAAGTACAAATCACAGTAGAGCCATAAAAATGATAACAACTTAAAACACATCACTTAATAACCAGAACAAATAATAAATAATCAAAAGAATGCCAATAACAAAACAACAAACTAATCATGATAAAATTAAAAAACCAAATAAAAATCAATAGTGTAGGAGTTCAAATCTCTGTTGATTAAATCTAAAATGGAACAAAAGGCAATGCATCTTCAAAACTCCTCTTATTTCTTCATAGATCAACCCACTGATTCTTTTCACTCTTACCTTTTCTCGCTCTTTCATCTTCTTCATTGTGATTTCGCCAGTAACAACGCGAGCAAGGGTCGTTTGGCATGGGGTTTTGGGTTGATTTTTGGACTGGTTTAGGATGGTTGTTTGAGGGTGTTAATGGAGGGGCTAATGAATGATTTCAAGTGGTTTTGGTGGTGTTTTTGCTGCATTTTGGTGGCATTTGTTTGCTGATTTTCAGCTGCTTTTTGGTGGTTTTCAAGCTGAAAATGGTGATGTTGGTTGTGTATTTTTGTGGACTGATTTAGTTCTTTTTGGGTGGCATTTTGGGTTATTTTACGAGCTGATTTTTGGGCATTTGGCATTTTGCTGGTGCATTTTGGATCGTTTTGGGGCTGAAACTTTTTGGGTTTGGTCGGGATTTGGGGGGGGGCTTGGACGCTGGTTTTCAGATGGGTTTTTTGGGGACTGATTTCGTAGAATTTCAACTGGTTTTGAGGCATTTTGGAGGCTGCTTTTATGATTGATTTTGGTCGGAGTTTTATGTGTTTTGATGGCTGATTTTGGCGTCACTATGGGGCTGCTTCACTGGTGATTTTCGCTGTAAAAATGGAGTAATAAGGAGTTGTTTGATGGCTGGTTTGGTTGCTGAAAAATGATGTTTGTGGTGGTGTTTGTGGAGGAGTGGAAAGGAGAAGAAAGGAGAGGAGAGGGAGTTAAGGGGCGGCTAGGGTTTCTTAAGGGGGAAATGAGAATAGGTTAATGAAGAAAAATAAAAGTATGGAGAGAATAATAAAATATAAAATAAATACACGATGAATTAAAATAGATCACTTAATCACATAGGTAAAGATTATATGAAACAAGATTTATATAACATAAAAATAAAATAATAGCAGAAAATATTAGAAATACACAAATATTTGACTTAAATTGAATATATTAAAATTTTCTATTTTAATTAAATGACACTCTAAAATATATTATATGCTGGACAAAATTGGGTGTCAACATCGTTATTTTCTCATTTTTATTCACATTGTTGTGTCATATTTATTTTATGTTAGTCCATATTTTTTTTTATCAAACTGGTATCAGAGCCACGTGAATTTCTCTTTTGTCGTTACTCTTTTTTTTATGTGGCATATGTCGAATTAAAGTTTCTCTTAATAAAAATACTTTTTATTGAATTGATTCTATTAATCATATTTGAACAATTTAAATTTAATCATTAAAATTTTTATAGTTATTAATGATCAAATATAGTATTAAAAGAAAATAAAATATTTATTTATTTAAAAAATGAATAGTAGAAATTTAGAGTGTTTCAAACTAAAGCTTTTACTTAATTATATAAAACTTGTATATCGAGGTTATATTTTGCTATATTCTGGACTACAAATACTTTATTATGCTATGCACCTTCGATTAATAACATGTATTTCGTTTTTAATCATGCATTGTATTGAAATAATCATTACATATTTTATTTTTTGTCACCTTTAACAGAGATCCATTCTTCTTTACATTATGAAAATTGTTTTATAATTTTTTGTAGGGAAAGGATTTGCAAGAAAGATTGAGAAATATATTCGTATGAGACATCCGTGTCACGACCCAAAAATTTGGCGTGATGGCACTTGCTCGGACCCACCAGAACAAGTCAACCTTAACTAAAAAGGATAATAAAATATTGTGC
>DF358443.1:68358-86135 GCA_000787875.1 Solanum virginianum
CAGCCCCTTATATAGACTATCATGTATGATGCTCATGGAGCATTTGTAATTTTAAAAGTAGCACTTAAAGAACTAATGGAGCACTTAAATAAATAAATGGGGCACTTAGGAGATAAATGGTGCACTTAAGAAATAAATGGAGCACTTAGGAAGTAAATGGAGCACTTAGAAAAATAAATGGAGCACTTAGGAAAATAAAAAAAATAAAAAAAATAGGTCTGTTACAATCCGGTATCTTAGTTTTTTTTTTAAAAAAAAGTAGAGTATTATTACTAATGTTTAATATGTATCAGGGAATGAGTTCGTCTTTGGAAAGATAGTGAAGTTCACTATTGAACAAATCAACTCGTTTATTACTGAAAGAAAAAAGATCAAAAAAGATTGCTGGGAACAATTTATGAAGGGACGATTAGGGGTTTATGTAGAGGTGGTAGTTATTTCAATGACCAACGAGTTACTGTGAAAGTGGGTAGGCATTTAGCTGATGAATCTGACTCTTCCAATGAAAAATATATTCAGTGGAAGGTAACCATCCTTTTATTGTGTTGTAAATCTTTTGTTTTCGCAACCGATTAAATATTTTTCTTTCTAATTTTTAGGCTGAGATTATGATCCTCACCTCAACAAAACACGATGTTGTTATCAAGTTAATCGGCGTATGCCACACAAACTTAGCCCTTTATCTAGTTTATCCCGTTTATGAGAGGAGAGATATACAAAAGAACATACCAAGTAAATTAATGTAACTTTTAAAGTTAGCTATACATCATTGCATTAAACAACGTATTAATTGCATATATTATAAAGAGTACATACCAATAGTTTTCTTAAATTAGAAGTTGTAAATAACTTACCATGTCAATAAAATTGTGCCATAGCCATATATATATATATATATATAGAAAAGATAGATCGAGTAAAAAGAAGCTACAGCACTGCAATATAATCTCACTGGATAATATTAGGAGCTTTTTGTTTTCACCTAATTGATCAAAAATCGTCATATGTTATGCCTATAGACCATAGAAAATTTTTCCAATACATATGCTTCTCTCTCTGTTCTTTTCTCTCAGATTTTATTTGTTTGATTTCTAAACTACTTACAGATTTGGATTAAAAAAAAGCTATGAATATCATTCTGAAAATTATTGAGGGGCTAATGTGGGATCCAACCCCTTTTTCTTTTATCAACAATTCAACAAAAGTTGGCTAATATTCAAATGTTACATAGCTAACTTTGTTGATTTGTCTGTCCATTGATGTTAGCGATGACGTCAATGGAAGCAAATTTTTTTTATAAAAGGAACTGTTGAGCTCCTCCATTTAATTCAATAATTTTTTTTACTATAGTAATATCAGTTGCTACTCTTGACCTGTGATTTTTTCTCTTATTTAGAAGGGTTTCCACGTAAAATTTTTGGTGTCGTTATTTTCTCATTTTTATTCATATTATTGTGTTATATTTATTTTGTTTTAGTAAATATTTTTTTCCAACAAACTGGTATCAGAGCCACGTGGATTTCTCTTTTTTTTTTGTTACTCTTTTTTTAATATGGCATATGTTGAATTAAAGTTTCTCTTAATAAAAATACTCTTTATTGAATTGATTCTATTAATTATATTTGAACAATTTAAATTTAATCATTAGAATTTTTGTAGTTATTAATGATTAAATATAGTATTAAAAGAAAATAAAATATTTATTTATTTAATAAAATGAATAGTAGAAATCTAGAGTGTTTCAAACTAAAATTTTTTCTTAATTATGTAAAACTTGTATATCGAGGTTATATTTCGCTACATTCAGGACTACAAATATTTTATTATGCTATGCACCTTCGATTAATAACATGTATTTAATTTTTAATCGTGCAATTGTATTGAAATAATTATTATATATTATATTTTTTATCACCTTTAACAGAGATCCATTCTTCTTTACATTATTCTGTAGGGAAAGGATTTGCAAGAAAGATATTCGTATGAGTCATCCCGAATTTTTTTTTTTTTAAAAATAGAGTATTATTACTAATGTTTAATATGTATCAGGGAATGAGTTTGTCTTTGGAAGGATAGTGAAGTTCACTGTTGAACAAATCAACTCATTTATTCCTGAAAGAAAAAAGATCGAAAAAGGTTGCTGGGAACAATTTATGAAAGGACGATTAGGGGTTTATCTGGAGGTGGTTGTCATTTTAATGACCAACGAGTTGTTGTGAAAATAGCCAGGCATTTAGCTAATGAATCTGACTCTTCTATTGATAAATATATTCAGTGGAAGGTAACCATCCTTTTATTGTGTTGTAAATCTTTTGTTTTCTCAACCCATTAAATCTTTTTCTTTCTAATTTTCAGGCTGAGATTATGATCCTCACCTCAACAAAACATGATGTTGTTATAAAGTTAATCAGCGTATGCCACACAAACTTAGCTTTTTATCTAGATTATCCCCTCTATGAGAAGGGAGATCTACAAAAGAACATACCAAGTAAATTAATGTAACTTTTAATATTAACTATACATTATTGCATTAAACAACGTATTAATTGCATATATTGTAAAGAGTACATACCAATAGTTTTCTTAAATTAGAAGTTGTACATAACTTACCATATCAATGAAATTGTGTCATAGTCATATATGTATATATATAGTGTGAAATGTAAAAAAGATAGATTGAGTAAAAAGAAGCTACAAAACTGCAATACAATCTCACTGGATAATATTAGGAGCTTTCTATTTTCACCTAATTGATCAAAAATCGTCATATGTTGTGCCTATAGACCACATAAAATTTTTCCAATACATATGCTTTTGGGAACAATTTATTCATATGTTGTGCCTATAGACCACATAAAATTTTTCCAATATATATGTTTCTCTCTCTGTTCTTTCCCCTCACGTTTTAATTGTTTGATTTCTAAAATATTTACAAATTTGGATTGGGCAAAAGCTATGAATATCATTCTGAAAATTGTTGAGGGGTTCATGTGGGATCCAATCCCTTTTTCTTTTTTCAACAATTCAACAAAAGTTGGCTACTATTCAAATATTAGGTAGCTAACTTTGTTGATTTGTCTGTCCATTAATGTTAGCGATGACATCAATGGAAACAGATTTCTTCTATAAAAGGAACTGTTGAGCTCCTAAATTTGACACACCAAAAACAGAGAGGAAAGAAAAAGAGTCACAGAGAGAGAATAAAATATATTGAGTATTTTATCTGTGAGATATACCATAGGATATTTAATAAAAATAGTTTGTGAAGAAAAATAAAATGTAAGCGATATTTTAGTAAGGTAAAAAATTAAAAGAGAGTATTTCTTTTATGTGTGTAGATCTTTGAAAATATTGTACTTGTGCCTACACGGCAACAAACTGGTATCAGAGCCATGTGAATTTCTCTTTTGTCGTTACTCTTTTTTTATGTGGCATACGTTGAATTAAAATTTCTCTTAATAAAAATACTCTTTATTAAATTGATTCTATTAATCATATTTGAACAATTTATATTTAATCATTAGAATTTTTGTAGTTATTAATGATTAAATATAGTATTAAAAGAAAATAATTTTTTTTATTTATTTATAAAAATGAATAGTAGAAATATAGAGTGTTTCGAACTAAAGCTTTTGCTTAATTATGTAAAATTCAATCGTATTTTGTAGTTATTAATCATGTAATGTTTGATTATTATTTCTTGATTATTTATCATTTATAATGGACATCTGACTTCAAATGTTAGATCATTAATATAACTAGTACTACATATGTGTGTGTGTGTCACTATATGTAATAAAAATATAAAACTGAAATATTAATACAACCAATGATAATTTTCTCTAGTACAGTACTACTCTTACACATAAGACACAATTTTCTTTTACTAATGTGTTTATCCCTTCTTTGAAGTATTTTAATATTTCCTGTGTCCTAATTTTTTTATTATTTTTACATTTTTTTCTTTTGAGAATTTCTTAATTTATCATATTATACGTGGTATATGTAAATTCATAAAGTTTGTAAATTCTTTGATAATGTTTCGTTTCTCTTTTTTTTTCTTTTTTGAAAATGATAATTGTATGTTTCATATATTTTTAATATAAAAGTATAAGATTTAAGAAAATATTTTTATTTTTTAAAATTTCATGTCAAACTAAATCAAGCAAGGAAATTCAAAAGAAAAGAGTTTAAAATACTTAGGCGATTTTAAGATTACGTTAAAATCTTTTTAGTGCTCTTTTTTAAAACTAATACTAACAGTTTAGTGAAACCTAATTAATTACCCATACACGAAAAAAAGAATTAAGTCAGTACAAAAATCTGAATTTATTTTGCCAATTCACATACCCTGTCCAAGCAAGCCTATATATACCCACCCTCTTCGCTTCCTTATATATACACTCTTCGTCTCCCTACTGATTTTTCAGTGCTCGTCAATGGCTTCCTTAAGCTTGGTATAGAATTTTTTTTTTATTTTTTGCTACTGATGTTGTTTTTTCTTTCATAAATAGAATACACTCTAATGGAATAAATGGCTTTCAATCTATGTTGCTACCTTGTTTCCGTGTTGGGAGGCCAACGGGAACAAAAAAGGTTGCACAGGAAAAATATGTACATAGAAGTAAAATTTGTATATCGAGGTTATATTTTGCTACATTCTGGACTACAAATACTTTATTATGCCATGCACCTTCGGTTAATAACATGTATTTCGTTTTTAATTGTGTCATTGTATTGAAATAATCATTACATATTATATTTTTTGTCACCTTTGACAGAGATCCATTCTTCTTTACATTATGAAGATTGTTTTATAATTTTCTGTAGGGAAAAGATTTGCAAGAAAGATTGAGATAGATATTTGTATGAGGCATCCCATATCTTAATTTTTTTTTAAAGTAGAATATTATTACTAATGTTTAATATGTATCAGGGAATGAGTTTGTCTTTGGAAGGATAGTGAAGTTCATTATTGAACAAATCAACTCGTTTATTCCTGAAAGAAAAGAGATTGGAAAAGGATGTTGGGGAACAATTTATGAAGGGACGATTAGGGGTTTATGTAGAGGTGGTAGTTATTTCAATGACCAACGAGTTACTGTGAAAGTAGGTAGGCATTTAGCTGATGAATCTGACTCTTCCAATGAAAAATATATTCAGTGGAAGGTAACAATCCTTTTATTGTGTTGTAAATCTTTTGTTTTCTCAACCGATTAAATCTTTTTCTTTCTAATTTTCATGCTGAGATTATGATCCTCACCTCAACAAAACATGATGTTGTTATCAAGTTAATTGGCGTATGCCGCACAAACTTGGCTTTTTATCTAGTTTATCCCCTTTATAAGAGGGGAGATCTACAAAAGAACATACCAAGTAAATTAATATTATTATTTTCATCTAGTGTCTTCCATTTTTTATCTACTTCTTCACAAAAGTCTCCATTTCGATTTCAATGATGAGTATCATTCTAAAAAACAGGAAAATCCTTAATCAAGTATCAGTTATCTAGATGTAACACCTAATTTTAAGTATCAAGTATCTACTAGATAAAAAATATAAAACTTATGTCATGTATCAATTATCAGTAATTTGATAAGTACAAGCGCTTCTTCTTAAATTATCAAGTAGCTAAAGCTCCGAATCCAACGATAAGTATCATTCTAAAAAACACGAAAATCCTTAATCAAGTATCAACTACCCAGATCAAGCATATAATTTTAGGTATCAAGTATCTACTAGACAAAAAACAAATAAAACATATGTCAGTTATCAATTATCATTAGTTTGATAAGCACAAATGTTCTTTCTTAAAGTATCAAATACCTAAAACTCCTATTCAAACGATGAGTATCATTCTAAAAAATACGAAAATTCTTAATAAAATATCAACTATCCAAATCAGGCACGTAATTTTATAATTTTAAGTATCAAGTATCTACTAGACAAAAAAAATATAAAATTTACATCATGTATCAATTTATTATTTTATTGGCAACCAATGGAACAAAGGAATTTGTTATTCTGTTAGTAACCAATGGAACAAAAGAATTTTGACGAAACTCTTGTTGCAAGTATCCTTTATTCGCGAGGAATATTGACTATGATATATGTCAATCAGAACTGGAACGATTATTCTCCAAGTATGAAAGGATCGAGCGTGTTGTCATGAAATCTGGTAGAAAAGAAAAGAGTTTAAAATACTTAGGCGATTTTAAGATTACGTTAAAATCTAGTGTTTAAGAAAAAAATTATGGTAATAATTTCTATTTAAAAATAGAGTATGTAGGTGATTATATTCATTTAATTTTTCAGTTCAGCCCCCTTTTTTAGCGTAACTAATTGACTTATTTTCTTTTTTTTCGATATGCAGCAAATGAATTTTGAAGTATCAAAACGCCTAATAAATATGAGATTTTTAGTAATTTAGAAAATAGTTTGTATAAAAAGGAATTAACCTTATACAGTCTGATATTTGTAAATTTATACTTTTTTTATGGGCTAGAAAATAGCTAGTCCAACCCATTTATACATGGGTCACGGGCCTTGTCGAGGTCCCACATTTTTATTCTTATATTTTTTAATAAATTTTTAAATTAAATTATAATTTAAACTTATTAAACTAAATAGCAATAGGACAATATTACATAGTATTAGTATTACTCTTATTCCCTCCGTCTATCTTTACTTGTCCACTATACTATTTTGAGACGTCCAACAATACTTATCCACTATACTATTTTGAGACGTCCAACAATACTTGTCCACTTCATGAAATTAAAAGATAATTTCAAACTTAACTTTTAGTTTACCCTTATCATTAATCATAGTAGTTATTTTCTTGTTACATTTTTCAAGACATTGTAATTGGTAGATTCAAAAGGTGATTTAGTAAAATTGCTCATAATATTTAATGTTTCTTAATCTCTATGTTAAATCAATAAATGACAAGTAAAGATGGATAAAGCGAGTACATATTATAAAAATATAATTTGTATCTAAATTTTAATATTTCAGAATTTTGAATGAACTTTGAGTTTGGACTCTTATTATTTTTAATAATCTATTCTATTTTTATTTTTAATTATCTTTTAATTCGACCCACGGGTCGGCCCAATCTATATTGCAAAAGCCCCACAAATCAACAGGCTTATTTAGGCAGGGCTAAAAAACTCATTTTTTAAATGGACTCTTAAAATCGTAGCCCATCCTTGCTAAATCACTGGTTCGGCCAGGCCGGCCCATCGAGCCTAGCGCATATTGACTTCTCTAACTAATTAATTTATTGAATATATTTGAAAATTAAAGGGATAAGTACACAAAATGAACCTAATTCTGTGTATGGGTTTTGAGATGAGGGTTCCCAGGAAACAGCCTCTCTATTTAGGTAGTGGTAAGGTCTGCGTACATTTTACCCTCCCAACTTGTGGGATTTCACTGGGTATGTTGTTGTTTGTTTAAACCCAAGTCAAATTATTTGTTCTTGATTGACCCATGACCTAAACTATTTACCATTTTACCTACTTACTCATTTTTAATACACGTCTGGCGTCATGTTGGCGTCAATATAAATTATGAAATATACTCTGATGGTATATATACACCATACCGATATCATATAGAATAAGTTTAATCCTCTGTGATACTCTGGCAATATATATATACCCAATTGGTATCGTATAAAATTATCTTTTTAATTAATTAATAAATAAGAAACAAACAAAAAGATTATTAAACTCTAATTAGTATAAAATATATTCGTTATGATACTCCATTAGTATATTTATACCATATCGGTATTGTATAGGACTAGAAAATTATTAAAGTTACAAAATTATTTATTAAACTCTAAATTAGTAGAAAATATACTGAACTTATTTATTAAATTCTAAATTAAGAGAAAATATATTCTTTGTGATCCTCTATCGGTATATTGATACCATATTGGTACCATTATGATCGAGCTTAATCTTTTGTGATACTCTATTGGTATATGTATACCCTGTTGGTATATCATACAAGGTGGTGCTGACGTACCATGCAAATTTAATATTAGGGAGAGTAATTTTAATAATATGAGGGTATAAAATGTGAAAAGATATATGAATGTAAATAGTTTGCTTTAAATGGGTACAAACATACTTTATTAAAACTACCTTTAATTTATAGGAAAAAGTATACAAAATAGACTTAATTTGAAACTATTTACCTTTAATAGATCCAATCTAAACTATTTACCATTAATGGTCTTATGACTCAAACTATTTATTTTTTACCCACTTACTTATTTCGCATCTGACATCATGCTAACGTTAGCATAAATACTATGAAATATACTCTGATGGTATATATATATATATCATACCGATATCATACAGAATTACAATGAATATATATAAGCTAATTTATTTAAATAAATTTACTAGTACAAAACTACAAATATAAAATTTATAAGCTAATTTATTTAAATAAATTTAATAGTACAAAATTACAAATATAAAACATAAAAGCCAAAAAAAAATAAAAAATTAGAGGAATATTTTTGTCTTTACCTATCTAATCCCGTGTATCAAATAGAAGGAATTAACTAATACCTCCAAATAAAAGATTTTAGCTAATAACATGTAGAATATATTAACTAACCCATAAATTAATTATACATAAATTCAAAATTCATACTAAATATAATATTAAATAATACTCATCCTCTAATCCATAAATTAACCCACTGAATAATACAATATCATTCTATTAGGACAAGAAGTTGCCTGCTACAGAGCCTAGAGATGCTATCATCGACCATTTCTTCCCTAAATTTTCCCCCAAGAACCAAACTTTCCTCACTAAACCCTGCAATTCTTGTACCTTTCTGTACTGAAAAAATGGCTTCTTCTCCATTTTCTGGAGGGTTAATTAGCTCCAGGGTTAATTCACCAATTGCAATTGGAAGCAGTAAAAGTGATTCCGTAAACAGTGGGTTTTGTACACTGATGGAGTACATGGGTAAAGGAGAGGTTGATGTGGGTGATGACTTGGTGTTGTTGTTTGGTCACTTAGAATATGCCTCCAAGAAAATTACTGCTCTTGTTGCTTCCCCTTTCAATTCCAGCCTCACCAACAATGTTGCCATTACAAATACTGCCAATTCTTCTGATAGAGATAAGCCTAAGCCTCTTGATATCTTAGCGGTGTGTTTATCGACCCTTTCTTCATTCGGTTAATTAATTGTCAGCATATATTGTGGATATTGCTTTTCTGTAAGTTTTTGTTTTCATATGTGTGATTTAAGTTTGCCTTAAAAGATTAATACTCAAATAAAATACACCTAACATAGTGCGAAGTGATAGAGAACCAAGAGAGAGTAATTATTGATTGATTTTTGTTATTTCACTTGTCCAATGGTTTGTACATGTAGAGAAGATTATCGATGCTCCGGTTAGGAGGTGCGAGAGGTTGGATTTAGGAGTTACACGAAGGGCTAGAGGTAGACCGAAGAAGTATTGGGAGAGGTAATCAGACAAGATATGGCGAAACTTCATCTGACCGAGAAAGGAGTGGAGGTCGCGTGTTAGGATAGCAAGCTAATAGGCTAGTAGGGGTAGTTTGGTGTCTGGCCTTGTGTTTCAGTAGGATAGTAGGACTAATCGTTTCTTTTTATCTTGTTTTGTTTTTTTCTACTTATATTTGTTACTCCTATTGTATTTTTATATTATCATTTTCTTTCCTTTTTAGTCGATTTTTTTTTCTCCTTTCCTTTTCTCCTTTTTCATATCTAGTTTCTTCTGCTTTTGAGGCTTGATATTTTTCTGACGAGGGTCTTCCGGAAACAACCTCTCTCTCTATGAGGTAGTGGTAAGGTCTGTGTACATTTTGCCCTCCCTAGACCCACTTGTAGGATTCTATTGGGTATGTTGTTGTTGATTTCTATGTCTTCTTCTTTCTGTTTGTAGGATCTTCTATTAATGAATTAGGAAGTAGGGCAGTAAGAGCTGTAGAATTTCTAATTGTCAATCCACAATTTCATGTGATACCTCTGATTCTCTAGTCTTATGCATCCAAGAATAGTTTCATGTGCTAAGGCCTTTTTTTTGTACTTCTGTTCAGAATGAGATTATATTGTCGTCTCTTAGAAATTCGGGAAAAGTTGCTGTAATGGCCTCAGAAGAAGACGAGTGTCCTGTGTGGATAACTGATGATGGCCCGTTTGTGGTTGTCATGGATCCTTTAGATGGTTCCCGAAATATAGATGCCTCAATACCCACTGGGACGATATTCGGGATTTACAGACGTCTTGTGGAACTTGATCATTTGCCAGTGGAGGAAAAGGCTTCGTTAAACTGCCTTCTGAGTGGATCAAAGCTTGTCGCTGCAGCTTATGTTCTCTATTCGTCAGCCACAATACTCTGTGCTAGTTTTGGTTCTGGAACACATGCATTCACATTGGATCATACAACCGGAGATTTCCTTATGACACATCCTAATATCAACATTCCTACTCGAGGTACTGCTATTTCACGAGGTCCTCCAAATCCATTGCATACTACACATTCTAACTGATAATTACATCGTCAACATTTTATTGCAGGCCAAATTTATTCAGTTAATGATGCTCGGTATTTTGACTGGCCTGAAGGATTAAGACAGTATATTGACACCATAAGACAAGGGAAGGGGAAACATCCTAAGAAGTACTCAGCCCGATATATATGTTCTCTAGTGGCAGATTTTCACCGGACTCTTTTATATGGCGGGGGAGCAATGAATCCAAGGGACCACCTTCGGCTTGTTTATGAAGCTAATCCCCTCAGTTTCTTAGTGGAAAAGGCTGGAGGTAGAGGTTCAGATGGTAAAAACCGAATTTTATCTATTCAGCCTGTCAAGCTACACCAAAGACTTCCTCTATTTTTGGGTAGTCCAGAGGATATAGAAGAATTACAGAGTTATGGGGATGTTCAGCAGAAAGTAAACCCTGGCTATGATGTTTAATGCGTTGGTCCTCTTTCATGCTGTTTGGACTTATTTTTGTTCAGCTCATCTCTCTTTAGTTGTAAATTTTTGCTTGAGGCAGTTCTTAGATAATAAAGTTTTGCATCCAAACCGCTGTTTTAAGGGAAAAGATAGGCTGCTAATAATCCCTTCAGTATTCAAGTACCTCTGATGTAGAAAATGTTGTTTCATTTGAACTTCCTAGTTTCTTGCCAGTAATTCTAGTGTTTGCAGTGGAAGTATTTATTTGATTGCTCACAAGTATACTCGGGAAAAGAGCTAACAACAATATACCCGATAAAATCCCACAAGTAGGGTCTGATGAGGTAAGATGTATGCGGGCCTTATCACTACCTCAATAGGGATGGAGAGGCTGTTATGTACTCTATATTAATTGCTACAAAAACCCACCCAAAGAGATTATTAACCTTAATGAACACTACAAAAATGTTATAAGGTTTTCAATGCAAAAAACTATTTGATTATTCAACACTGTTCAAGATCTGTAATACATGTAGGCTAGAAAATAACCTATCAAAAAAGGAAAAGATTAGCTTAGGTTGGTGATTGGTATGTACTCCCTCCATCCATTGTTACTATTTACTTGTGGCGGAACCAGCATTTTCGTTAAGAGTGTTCATATTTTTAAAACATGAGTGAGTATTTTTTTGTATCAAGGGTGTTCAACAATTGATATATATCAAAATATCTATATTTAACCTATACGCATGTTCCGACTCCCTGCTATTTACCATACAAAAAATAAATATTCATATTTATGTGTTCATTTTTAAAACTAATTAGTAATGTTGTTATTTTATGGGAAAAGAGTAAAAAATGCCCTTGTACTTTCAGAAAAGATCAAAAATGCCCTCCGTTTATACTTCGGGCCATTTATGCTCTTGTACTATAAAAAAGGGTCAAAAATACCCTTGTACTATCAGAAATGGGTTAAAAATCCCCTGAGTCCGTTGTTCCGTTAAACCAAGACGTTTTTGACCCATTTATGATAGTACAAGAACATTTTTGACCCTTTCTGATAGTAGAAGGGATAAATGGTCCAAAGTATAAACAAAGAACATTTTTTTCCCTTTCTGATAGTACAAGGACATTTTGACCATTTTGCATATTATATATTCTTTTTAAACATATTGGGTTCCTAATTAAAAAATATTATTTTTAAAGAATTTTTTTCTTATTTTTTTAAAATTACATTAACTAATAAAAATGTAAGAAAATAATTTTTTTTCTTAATCTCATTTTATCAATTAAAATAGAACATTGTATCCCTAAAACAAATAATATATATTTATCCTACTTCAATTCGAGAAAAAAATAATTTTTTTTCTTAATCTCATTTTATCAATTAAAATAGAACATTGTATCCCTAAAACAAATAATATATATTTATCCTACTTCAATTCGAGAAAAAAATAATTTTTTTTCTTTATTCTAATTAGTATTTTTATTGTTATCTAAATAAAATTTAATGTTAGGTTTACTATAATCTTATATTGATTATATATATTAGTTGTTACAGAGATATGATGTTCTATTTTAATTTATAAAATGACATTAAGAAAAAAAAGTATTTTTTTACATTTTTATTAATAAATGTGTTTTTAAAAAACATAAGAAAAAAATTCTTTAAAAATAATATTTTTATTCGGAATATAATATATTTAAAAAGAATATATAATATGCGAAAAGGGTAAAAAATGCCCTTGTATTATCAGAAATGGGTCAAAAATGCCCTGGTATAATGGAACTAACGGACTCAGGGCATTTTTGACCCATTTCTGATAGTATAAGGACATTTTCGACATTTTCTGATAGTACAAGGGCATAAATGACCCAAAGTATAAATGGAGGACATTTTTTATCTTTTCTGATAGTATAAGGACATTTTTTTTTACCTTTTCCCCTTATTTTATATCTACTTTCTCTTATTATAAAATAAAAATAAAATATTACCAAATATTTTAAGTTTATATCAAGACTAGGAACTTTGCTTATGGAACCAATTAGGTCGGGGTGTATTCCCTTTGGTAATCTTTTGATCGAGAATTAAATGAGTGAAATGACTTGCATTTGGTCCGTTCTTTTTTATTTATCATAATAAAGATTTAATTATTTATGAGAAAAGTTAATTAGGAATGTAGTTTGACTAATATATTTTTAATTAATTTTTTAGTCTTTATTTATTTATATGTCTTTTAATTCTAGAATAATTAAGGCTTAATGCAAAGTTGAAAAATAATTATTCCTCCCTTGATTGTTTTAATTGACAATTATTTTGAAATAAATATTTTTGATATATATGACTATTAAAAGAGCACAGAAGGAATAATAATCATGAACGATATAGTAATATTATTATTTTCTTTATTGATTTACTAAAAGCGTATCAGGTCAAATATAGACAAATAAATATGGATCAAAAAAATAATATATTATTAGCTTTATAAAAGTTATGACTCTTCTTGTTCCTTACCAAAAAAAAACTTCCTCTTGTTAGTGGATGATATTGTAATAAATTGGTTTTATAACTCCTCTTGTTAATGGATGATATTGTAATAAATTAGTTTGATAATTGTAAGTAGATGATATTTTAATAAATTAGTATTCCTTCTGTTTTATTTTAGTACGTTTTTCGATGATTAACTTTTAAAGTTAAATTAATATTTTAAAATAAAAATTTAAATACTAAAAAATATACAAAAAATATTATTGATTGTAATTTTTTCATATTAATATGATAAAAAAATACATCTTAAAATATTAATCAAAATTACACGGAGGAGTAGAGGTAGACCGAAGAAGTATTGGTGGGAGGTGATCAGGATATGACGAAACTTCATCTCACCAAGGACATGACTTTAGACAGAAAAAAGTGAAGATCGCATATTATGGTAGCAGACTAATAGGTTCGTAAGAGTAGATTGATGTCTGACTTTCTGACATAGTAGGTTAGTAGGAATAATCGTGTTCTTATATTTTGTGTTGTCATTATCCATCTTATATTATTACTTTCTCGTATTTACATACTATCGTTTGCTTTCATTATTAGTCATTCTTTCTTTTTTTCTTTTCTTTCCCTCTTTTTTTTATATATATCTAGTATATTCTGCTTACGGAACTTGATTCTTGAGACAACAATTTATCAAAAAAAATTTCTCTATCTTTATAAGATAATGATATAATCTGAGTATATTTTACGCTTTTTAAACTCTATTTATGGATATGACTATTAAAATAGTAGGGAGCAAAATAATACTCATGTTTAGTATGTATAGTCAATAATCAAACAGAAGTCCACCAATCAGTCCAACAGGTGGTTATTAGAAACTAAGGATGCTATTTACTACATAGGGCTAGACTTGCACTCTTTTTTCTATCAACTGAAAGGAAAGTCCTAAGTAACGACACTAAATGCACGAAAATAGAGTTGCCGCCTCCGTCCCCAATTCCTCCGCCGTCGCCGTCGCCGTCGCCGCCGCCACGGCCAACAGCTCACAGCCTCCACCACCATTGCCGAGACGTGTCGTGTTCCGGCTCCTCTGCCATGCTTCACGCGTGGGAGGAGTCATCGGAAAATCAGGGTCCATCATCAGGCAACTTCAACAAGATACTTCCGCTAAGATTCACGTTGATGTGTCCGCACCAAACTCCGACCACAACCGACTCATTGTTGTAGTAGCCTCTGCTTCAGTGAACAAGAAGATAAGGCTGTTGGGCCTCGTTGGGGATAACCAGCGGAATGAAGAATTTGATGGAATTGAGGTTTCGGCTGCACAAGAGGCACTTCTTAGGGTTTTTGAGAGAGTGATAGAAGTAACAGCGGAAAACAATGGAGTAGTTTTGGGTGTGGAGAATGTTGTGTCGTGTAGGTTGTTAGTGAAGGGGAATCAAGTGGGGGCGTTGATGGGTAAAGGTGGAAAAGTGATAGATACAATTAGAAGAGAAAATGGATGTAGGATTAAGGTATTGACTTCAGGAAAGATGCCAAGTTGTGCTTCGCCCAATGATGAAATTGTCGAGGTGATTAATTTCTTGCAATGCTTGTTTTCAGGTTTCATATGTTGCATCAACTTTGAAGTTTCCCATGCTCGTTCCCCCAACTTTCAAGTAGTTTTAAATTTTACTCTGTAGCGGGTTTCATATACATGATTGTAAATGTTTTGCCTTGTCTTTGATGTCGCATGATTTTCTGTAATGTCATTAGGGCTCATTTGGTTTGAAGCATTGCCATGGGAGGAAATAAACTCAACATGTACGTAGCTTCACGGATAAATTTTACTCCATAAATGGATCTTGCAACTATGCCTGTGTGTGGTTTCATATTGAAATCCATTGTGGAATAACAACATATACATATTACCAATATTAAGTCAACTAAATAGCCAGAATGCCTTTTAAGATATTTAGTCAACCATCTCTGATTATCTCTCTTGTTTGTAATAATGTTTGTAGTATGATTCTTTTCCTCAAAGTGCTTTATTTTATAAATGATAAAGAGTAATTATTTTTCCTTGCTTAGTGTTAAGCTAATTATTTTGTTATCACATACCACTATGGAACCAATTCTAGTGCGAATAAAATTGTAATAGGGGCTAAGCATAGTATTGCTAATAAATCTTCATCCTTTAAAACCAAATACGACAAGTTTTAGCTTTTACAGGACCTAATATCCAACAGTCAAGGTGCGCACAAGATTTAGTTATTTTTAATCACCATTTGACTATCCACGTTTTGCACTACAATCCATGCATTGTTTGTCTGCAAACCAAACAATTTGTATTGTCAAGTAGCATACAGCGACATTGTCCTTTTCAGTTTTCAGTTTTCTTTCACCATTCTCTATGAAGAATCCAGTTGTCAATTTGAAACAGTGCAAACGATCAGCAAGATTGATTTTAGCTTGTAGTGCGTTAATCGTGAAGTCTAAAAGCTTCTGAAACTTTTTGAGCTACTTTCAGAATTATCCTATTTTTTACATGTTATAATTTCTACTCTCTACCTGAGGTAGGCGTAGGTTTGTGGTGTACACTCTATCCTCCCTAGACTCCAGTTGTGGGATTGCACTGAGTATGTTGTTGTTGTTGTTGTTGTTGTACATGTTATAATTTCTACTCTCTACCTGAGGTAGGCGTAGGTTTGTGGTGTACACTCTATCCTCCCTAGACTCCAGTTGTGGGATTGCACTGAGTATGTTGTTGTTGTTGTTGTTGTTGTACATGTTATAATTTTCATGCTGTTCATGACCCCTGTTATTGCAGCAACTGCATAAATCAGAATAGAGTAGCACGACCTTCAGTGAACCTGTAAATGCATAGTATCTTTTGAAAGCGTTGATGCAACAACTTAAACTCTTAGCTCTGTGATTTGGCAAAAATCTATGAGGAAAATCTACATTATAATTGAATATCTTTAACTTGATAGTAATGGCACAATGAATATGTCAGAAGATTTCTGATGTGTTAATTGTTGGTTAATGCAGATAGAAGGGGACATTCTAGCTGTCAAGAAAGCACTTGTTGCTGTCAGTCGCCGCCTTCAAGATTGTTTCTCTGTTGAAAGGACTAGAACGGTTGAGAATGCACCAATTGAGTTAGATTCAGAGCAGACTTTGCCCCCTGGGCCAGTTGATCTACCTGCCCAAAGGAGTTCAATGTCACAGCCAATTACCACAAGCTCTTTCTCAGGCGCCTCTGGATGTCATCCTGGGCCACTAGATGCTGACAAGTTTTCTAGCGTTGATTCAAAAATGCCATTACAAGAGGTTGCTTTTAGGATTCTTTGCGCAAATGATAAGGTAGGGGCTATAATTGGCAAAGGTGGAACAGTTGTTCGGGCTCTTCAGAATGACAGCGGAGCAAGCATTGCTGTTGGGCCAAATGTTGCTGATTGCAACGAGCGAATGATAACTATTACTGCATTAGAGGTTAGTTGGGTGTTCTTTCGTCTTGGGTATTTTTTCATCTGTAATATGTGGGTTAAATGATTTAGTTTTCTTTTCTTATAGAATCTGGAATTAAGGAAATCTCCAGCGCAAACTGCTGTTGTTCTTGTTTTTGATCGGGTTCTTGATGCTGGTTCTGGGATGAATTTGGGAACAAGATCACTAATCACATTTCGACTTGTGGTGGCAAACAGCCAAGTTGGTTGTTTATTGGGAAAGGGAGGCGCAATAATTTCAGATATCAGGAAGGAGACAGGAACCAGCATACGAATATTTAGAGGTGACCAAGTTCCTAAGTGTGTCTCAGACAATGATGAAGTTGTACAGGTGAGATTTTCAGCCTTTGGTTCTTTTTAGCTTCTTCAAACTTTAGAAGTACTTTTACCAATGTACCATATATCTGAAAGTAATTATTAAGTCATATATATCTCGTTATAGATCACATCTCTGAAAGAACATAGGACTTCATTTGTAGCTTGTTTATATGGTTGTTACATATTGTTTCCTAAAATATCGTGTTAATATTGTATTTTATTATTATTATGAATGCAATATTTGGATAGATTTCATTGTATTTCATCATTGCATAATGCAACACAGCAACAATCTAACGGTAAACCTCAAGAAAAGTAGAATACGGGATAGAGGTATTATAAAAAAGGTAGGATAAAGGATAAATAGAATTATCAAATAATAATCAACGACAAAATAAGAAAAAAAGTAACTACACAATCATACTAAATTAGTCATTACATAAAATGAAACTTTTTGTCGTGATATAACAATGATTTTAACGATATAAACAACAATATATCCGATTTAGTCCAAC